>VDFB02142048.1:0-21398 GCA_007258455.2 Sequoia sempervirens
ACTCATTCGCCACTAATGGTGAATCGGTCCACTTTCGGATTTCTGGAAATTCAAAAGTTGAATATGTAGCTCTCGGTTTGCTCTTCTACTCCTCATTTAGATATGGGTCTAGAACTGTCAAATTCAACTTGTAGGTGTTCTACAAGCTTCTCTTATAACTTTAACAACTTTGAATGGATTTGAAAAATTAATGGCAACCTTTCTAATCTTTCTCTTTGACAAATCTATAACCAAAACCTACAAATCACATACAAAGAGAGGGAAAAATTGTTGTGGGGTTAGTGAATAGGGGTTTTCCTTGGTCAAACCTTGTGTTGGTAATTAAACCCTTGAAATGAAATGAAATATGGAAAGATAATGATGAATGAACAAAAGGAAATGCTACAATTCACCAAACCCTTGAAGTAGAATGTTGCAAACATGCAAGTAATGGCTCTAATGGATGTAGACTTGACAATGATTAAAATGCTTAGAATGCTTGATAGAGTGATTGGGGGTGAGATGAGTAGAAAAACCTTATATTTATACTTGATTATGCAATAATGCCCAAAAATATATCATCACAGGCTGACCTTAGATCTTAGAAAATAAAAACGAGCCATAATTTTGAATTGACTTTGAATTTTGAGCCAAAGGGGACTCATTCGCCACTTTGGACGAATGGGTCCCACCTAAGGGGACTCATTTACCCATAATGGAGAATGGGTCCCACCTTAGGTAAGGTACCATTAATATCCTTAATAGTTCACAAGGGCCCAAGACCTAATGTGAATGCATTAACCACATTACAACACTAAATCAAGGAAAAAATAAGCCAACATCCACAAGAAGGACCCAAATGAGCGCGAAAATGTCCAAAGATCCATTTTTCTACGCTACATTTAGCCCCCACTTTAGTGAGAGGAGGAACTTGCTTCAAACTCACACTAAAGTAGACAAGCATGCACATCAAGAGGGATCTAAATGCACCCATGCTTGAAAGATGAGACAACAACAATCAAGAGGGGTGATCAAGCCCCCAAGGTCAAGATCTCATAGCAAACCAAACATAAGCACAAAGGAAAACACATACTCACTTAGAGGCGACGAGACTCATGGTTGCCCGTTGGGTGAGAAGTCCTAAAAGGGTGAAAAACATACACTCATGGCTGGTATGCACTCACACACACATAGGTGTCTATGGGGAAATTCATGCCTCTAATTGGGCTTCCCAATAAACCATACCAAATTTATACCTCTTGATAACTTTAATAAGGTGCCACAAAAAGAAATTGGTCTTTTGAGCTTCATGAGACAAGCAAAACTTTGTATACTTGGAGCTCATGAACAAATGTGATGGCTCCATGGGCATGCAAGTTGTGTTATGCAAGGTGGCCATATAACAAATGCCAAATGCAACATGCATAGAATGTTCAAAGAGTCTTGCTTAGTTCATGCAAGGTCTTTAACTTAGGGAACATTGTGCCTAATGTCTCCAAGAGAGGACTCATCAAAGAATAGAAAATTTGCAACTTAGCGGATGTAGTGTGTCGCATCAAGCCACTAAGAGGAATGTAATATGATAAGAAAGATCACACTCCTAAAGGAGACTATATCCAATGTAATCCACAAAGTGACAAATGCATTGTATGGAGTAAGAAGGCTGCACTAAGAACCAAGAAAAAGGAAAATGCAAAAGAATAATTCCAATGCATGCCCCCACTTTAAAGGAATTACTAAACACCATGCTGTGAGCAACTACTTTAAAGTAGAAAAATGAAAAATGATAATAAGAAAGAAGACATGAGAGCTAGCTTGGAAAGCCCTATCCTAATTCATATGTTTCCGAGTAAAGCTACATCATGCGAGAGACAAGGAAAAGGGAGGGGTTGCCCCCAAAATGAAAACACCAAACACATAAGGGATCTATGGATTTGGGGTTAGTATGTTCTTTGCAACAATTATATTAAAAGAACTTAGAATAGTCATCATTCCCCAAATTCACATAGAACTGGAAGAATGACACAAAAAGAGCAGAAACAGGGAAAAAGAAAGAGCCTTATGAGTCAACATGGAAGAGACATAGGGTGTCTCGATGCCTTGCATCATCCCCAAAAGGAAAACACAAGACAAATGAAAATGAAAATGAAAGGAAAAGAAAAGATAATGAAAAAGCTTTTGGGTCAACATGAAGGAGACATGAATGTCTCAATGCCTTGCATCATCCCCAAAAGGAAAACACAAGAAAATAAAATGAAATGCAAATAGAAAAGATCAATCAAAAGGAAAAATTCTATGACATATAAAAAAAATGAAGGTACAAATAGAGGAATGTACAGAGAGAGAGAAACATAAAATAGAACATCACGGGGAACACGGTATGCACATGCAAGTAAGCAAAAATAAAATGAAAGGGAAAGCAAAAGAAAAAGAAAAGATAAAAGACTAGTAAAGCACATGCAAGTCAACCATCCAATAGGTTGTCTGCATCCCAGTCTTGTTCAGTATATGCAGAATGCAGATCACTAGCGAGAGGGACAACATCAAGTGTTGTACTAGGAGAATCACCAAGTTCAACACATGGTGAATTACTCAGTTTAGGAGGATCACCATGGTTGTTGTTGTTTAAGCTCATAGAAGAGGAAAATAAAAAATTCAACTCATTATGCACTTCCTCATCGATTTTAGTTGTTTCCTCATCATCATCCAAGTTAACCACAACAGGAGGAAGAATGATAATTTCCATAGCTCGGTTGTTGGTCCTTGTTGTGGTGAAGGTATAGCTTTTTTTTGTTCTAGTAAAAGAGGAGGGTCATCGTTTATTACTTATGTCATGTTATGATTTTTATTTTCAATATTGTTATCATTAGTCATCTTTCGAGCAATAGCATGATGCCTGTACACCTACGCTCTCTAGCATTATGGTTTCTTTTGTTTTGGTTTTCAAGTTGCGTTTGTGTAGGAGCAGGTATGTCAACCATAGGTTCCTTTTCTTCTTGTGAAGGAAGAATGGAAGAAACCATAGAAGGTTTTTCAACCACTTTCTTTTTGGCTTTGTAAATTTTCTTAGGAGGTAGATTATGACTTGTTTGGTTTTCTCTAGGTCTCTTGTAGGAAATAGGAAAGGGATTGTTCATGGGTGGGTCTTGGTTTGTGGCAAGGGTTTCAGACTCAACATTGTTTCCTTTAAGTGGTGGAGGTTCAAGCATGGGTGGAGGAAATTGATCATGGGTGAAGGTAAGTTCTCTAGGGATAATCTGGCTATGCATTTTTCTTTGAAATTTTGGTAGGATGGGAAAAGGAAGTCTTCGTAGGGTCTTATAGTTTCCATAGTTTTAGGCCAAAAATAATCTAAGGAAAAGTTTCCACGAGAAGACGGGGGTCTAAAGCCACTATGGTTCATAGTAAATATTTCATTGTCGATTAGAAAATTTAAGCACTTGTGGACAATGGATGAGACCAAATTCATGGAGAAAAGCCATTTGTAGCCTAACTTCACACGAAATTGGTTCGAATTAGATATGATAGAGAATGATACATTTGATTTCTTTGGTCCTGTAGACAAATAAAAATGACCTAGGCCTGCAAGCTCTATTTTCATCATTTTCTTTCTAGCATAATTAAGACATTTTAATTATGTCCTTGGTCCACTTTCTACATTAATTAAATAATTCATAATTATTTAATTAATTCATGCCTTTTAATTCTTCTTGATTATTAAATAAATAAATAAATAAATTTTATTTATTTATTTAATACATCACTAATTCTCTAATGTCTTTCCATAGTTAAACAAATTTCTTAATTTATTTAATTATTCTTGTCCACCAAATTCTTCCTGATTATTTAAATAGATAAATTTAATTTATTTATTTAAATATGTCACTAATTCTTAAAAGTCTTCTCATAATTAAATAAATTCTTTAATTTATTTAATTATTGTCACCTTGGCATTTCCCCCCATTTTAAATAATTAATATTATTTAAGATGGTCCCACTTTCTATTTTCCCTCTTTTTAGTAAATAATTTGTATTAATTAGTTGTTGTCACATGACTCTCACCTTTTGATTTAAATTAATTTTTAATTCAAAATAATCATTTTCCTCCAAAAATCAAGTAATTTCTAATATTATTTGATTTTTCCAGCTTTCTCTTTTTCTGTGCCAATCTTATCTCTTGTCACATGCATTGTCAACCCTTGATTTAATTTTCCTCAAATTAAATCTTGTCCATTCATTTTGAATTTTCCCTAATGTTTCCCTAACCCTAATTGTGGGTTGTCAAATTGAATCTTGTCCATTGAATCTAGGGCACTTGTCAATCTTTAATTTTGGTCATTCATTCAAAATTGCATTTTCTATAAAATGGCAATTTTGCTCTCATTTTGTCACCTCATTCTCATGTTTTGTCATCTCATGCTCTTGCTATCTTGCCATTTTAGGCTATTTTCTGCATACTTCATAGTTTTCTAGTTCCATTTGTGAGGTCATTTAGATTAAATCCTTCAACATTTGCTTAGGGCTTGTCATAGTCATAGATTGCTCACATAAAATCTGAGGACAACATCATATTTCCAGCAAGTTGAGAAGGCAGAATGGAGATCAGCCATGGAGAATGAAGACTTTTGGGTGAGATCTTTTCATTAGTTTTCATGTTATTTCCTTTGCACTTCATTATCATTTTGGGTTTTTATGTTAATGCATTAATCTACTAACCCTAGGAAAATTCCCATAGTTACATTGGTGAACCTGACGGCAAAATTGTGCATGTTCATTTTTTCTGTATGTATTTTTTGTGTTTTGTAGGTACAGGTACGACCGTGATGCATTTTCTTTGTAGAATGATGCATTTGATTTTTCGCGATGCATTTGCTTCTTCGAATGACGCATACGCTTTGATGCGATGCATACGCTTTGCTGCGACACATACAACTTGCAAAACGATGCATTTGTTTGACCGCAACACATTTACTTTGTAGTTCGATGCATTCATCTAATAGATTCCAATGCATAGACCGAGTCACATTTGATTTGTAGAGTGACACATTTTCTTTGTTGTGATGCATTCGTCTGGTAAACTTTTGCATTCAGGTTTTTCTATATTTTTCCTATTTTCTTTTTGCAATATGTTATTTCCTTTTGCAATCTGTTAGTTTAGGGTTTTTTTTTGTTACTAATGGGTTGTTGCAGCATGTGGCTTTGAGTCGTTCATGGGTCCAAGGAATCTCTTTGAAACTACTAACTAGTGGTTTTGTAGCTTTGATTGTCCAAAGCTATTATTTTGAAACCATTGTGTTTGCTTTTCTTAGATTAGAGAACACTTCAATTGGTGCTTTAAAAAGAAAATTGTTTGTCCTTTGCTTGATTTTTCTTGAAGGTGGTAGGTGATTATGTTCTCACCTTGTGCAAACTAGGTGATTAGAAAGCCCGACCCATCTTATTTTGTGTTTACCCCGATTCAATAATTGAAGTATCCTCTCCCCTTGTGCACTTGTGTGATCCTGGGTGTAAGAGAAATAGTTATTGACTCTAGGAACTGGGCCTTCCTTGATGGGAAAAAGTACTCACCCCAAGGTGACTCAAATCAGCAATGGAGCTCTTTGGCCGAGCTACCCCCGACCAGTATATAAATGTGAATCGGACTAATGGAAAACTTAGGAATATGAGTGCAGATGTGTCACATGGACAAAGTAGAATTCCCCAAAACCCTGTTGAGCGTAACCTCTTTAGGTTGGAATTCCTCCTTTAATGGAGCTTAATCTTTGCCTCATGTGTGGCCACTCAAACGGGGGTTCCGAACTAAAAAATATTATGTAGTAGCCAAAATCCTTCTATTTGCTAGCAAAACAATGGTCATTGTGAAGGCATCCACATTCTCACAGTTCTTAGTAGAAGTGATAAACTTGCCATGGGATTTTTATGGGGGTTGGAAGCTTGGTTGTCCTAAGAAGTGAGTGAACTGTAAGGGGGAGCCTATGCAGCCAAGCTTTGGGATTCACACGCTAAGAATAAGTGCAGTTGGGGAAACCCACATGGAATCTAGCAAATATTGTCCTTTCTTAACCAATGATTGCGCTTGATCAAAGATAAAATATTGTGTTTTCCAAGTGCTCTCTAAAACATTCAAACAAACAAACATCATTACACAAATCTAGAAACACACATTTAACTTGAAACATTTCAAAATTCAGTCAAAAACATGTAAACAAACTAGACATTCATTCTTCTTGAAACACATTTGTTATCCTGTGCAACACATTCGCTCTATTGAGTCGCATTTGAAGCTTTCTACAACACAGTTGCTTTGCTAAAACATGTTTTCTGCTTTCTAAACTGCATATGCTTATTTGAACCACATTTGCATCTTTTTGAGTCACATTCACTTTGCTATATAACACCTTTCTGCTTTCTGCAACACATTCATTCTAACTGTGCCGCATTTTCCATTTTCTACAACGCAATTGCTTTGCTAAGCCACATTTGTCATTTCTGGTGATGCATCTGCTTGGTCTAAACCACATTTTCTTTACACAGAGCCACAACTTATTTTCTGAGTTGCATTTGCTATCTGGAAAAATGCATTTGTTGAGCCTGCGATGCATTTACTATATTGCAATGCATTTGAAACCTGGAACGACGGATTTTCCTAACAGAAATTAAAACACTGTTGCAAACCAAACATTGAGATCAAACTTTTCCAATCTTTCATCAAACATCTTTTTCTAGTAGCCTCTATCAAAAACCAGAAAGAAAATTGCTCAAATCTTCCATTTCTTGCACACTTTAGTTGCATTTTTCCATATGTTCATCTTTGAAAATTTTAGGTGCATCCTTTAGAGTCCATCATTTTTCTTAGGTCCTCATTTCATTTTCAGATTTTGGATTAGGAAAACCTTACCATACTTTGCAAAAATCTTTGCCTTCAAAAGTAGGTTATCATTGGACTTAGTCATCATAATTTCTTTTAGTCCCTTTTGTGAGACTTTCCAACTCATAAGTCAAGTTAGGAAAACTCACTTAGACACCTTGTCATTGCCATTTAGTCCTTCTAACAAGTCCTTTGATATTCCAAAATTGAGACATAGACCTAGCTTACGGTGGTTGAGAAACCTTC
The DNA here is from genome assembly GCA_007258455.2 of Sequoia sempervirens. Classification (NCBI taxonomy): domain Eukaryota; kingdom Viridiplantae; phylum Streptophyta; class Pinopsida; order Cupressales; family Cupressaceae; genus Sequoia; species Sequoia sempervirens. Next base: position 7,094 of record VDFB02142048.1, read on the forward strand.
TTGAAAATCATTTAGACCTTTGCATTTGCATACCTTAGACATTCAAGTCATCTTAGTCCTCATTTTGCATACCTTATTCCAAAAATACGAAAAAATTTGTGTCATAACTTGTCATCTTACTCTTCATTGTCCTTTGGCATTATTCATTCCTTTTAGACAACATTATCATATTGCATTCCTTATTGTCAAAAAATCCAAAAACATAGTGTCATTTAGTTGTCATTTTCATTTGAGCAACTCCTTATATGGTTGAGACTAGGCTTCAAAGAAAAAGAAGACAAATGGCTAATTTTAGACAAGGAACAACACTTATATATTTTCCAATGACATGAATCAAAACATGAACCAAGACACATCCTTTATCAATCCTTTCAGTGAAATTAACATGCTATCTTTGTCACGAAACCCCTTTGAACAATTCATGCAAAGAGACCAACATGGACAATTATATGTAGAAGACTAGAAGTTACAACACAAAATCCCGACGTAGCCTCCTTTGTGGAAGACTTAGTATTACATGAACCTCAAAGATATTTAGCCATGCTCTTGGACCAAGGGGTTAAACTACCATGTGGATTTGACATTAACACTTTGAGACCAACATCACCCAATGATAATTCCAACAATATAAACAACAATTCGTCCAACACAAGTCAACCTCAAAACAATATAAACAATTCCTTTGTTTGTGCTACCTCACAAATTTCCACAAGCACTATCAATGCCACTTCTAATGATGCATCCAATCAAAACAATTCCAACTCAATCAATGCAACAAACGTTGGAGGGACACCAACTATGTCACAAGCTATGTCACAATCAATGCCAACAATGTCCACAACCTCCTCTCAATCAGTTGGAGCTACATTTTTATCCTCATCAATGGGGGCAAGCTCTTCAAACCCCCTATTTGGAGCTTCATTTAGTGCCATGGGAACATCATCATCAAATCCTTTTATTGGCTCTTCATTCAATCCCTTGGGAAATAAATGATGTATTTTCACTCGAGGACCACAACCAAATGTTAACACGTCATCACAACTAAATACCAATACTTCCCAAGGTCAAAACACGAACATTCCCCATGAAAAATTTCACCAATTTGGACAAGTCTTTGGAAACCAAAATAGTCAAAGTCCACACATCCCCCAAATATTGACTAGCATGGTAGGAGGACATATTCCTACATTTGCATCACATATCCACACTCACCAACATGTCTCTAATCCAAACTTCCAATATCAACAACATTCAAATCAAAACATGCCATACGTCTCACAACAACACATCCCAAAACAAAACACCAACATCTCTTCACAAAAAATGGGGACCAAAGGGATACCTATCACTCACATGTGTGATGCAACAAACAATCCCATAATTGATGCCTTGCAAGCTCAAGTGATGAACTTACAAAAAAAATTGAGAATATGCAAATTTCCAACAAGAAGTCACACACATCATATGACCTATGTCCATACCCTTTTGACACAAGGCTATACATGCCACCATTTCCTCCTGGATATGTGGCACCAAACTTCACCAAATATAAGGGCAAGACAAATCCTATTGAACACGTTTGAGAATTCATGACCAACTGTATGGAGATTTCCTATGAACACACTTACTTGATGAGACTCTTTTCCAAGAGTCTTATAGGACCCATACTTGAATGGTTCTCCACTTTAAAGGGAATAAAAACATGGGACGAACTTGCAAACAAATTTGTGAAAAATTATTCCTATAACATTGACACAGACACCTCCATCACTAGCTTATGCACAGTTAAACAAGAAGATGCTGGTGAGACTTTTATCCCATTCTTCCAAAGATGGAGAAGTCTAGCAAGTCGTTTTGACATTGACATACCTGAGGAAGAAAAAGTCGACATGTTTGTCCAAACACTCCTAGGTCCATTGAAATACAACTTACAAGTCCACTACTGCACAACCTTTTTAGACTTAGTCAAAAGAGGAGTCCAACTTGAGAAAGCCCTTATTGCTAAAGGAGAACTAAAATATGGCCCTAAACACACAAATGCAAACCCTCCTTTAGACAAGAACAAGTATTGGATAAAAAAAAAACACATAACTGATGATGGTGTTGTCAACGCTAAGGTAGTAAACACAATGGGTCCCGTCCTTACTCTTAAATGAGTTCAACCAAAAAACACACAAATAATCACACAAACACCTGCTACTAATGTCATTCAAAATTATCCAAAAAATCAAAACAATCAAAACCAAAGGCAGCCTTGTCAACCTAGACAATTTTTGAAAAGTCACACATATACCCCTTTGGGTGAGCCAATCGAAGACGTCCTTAAGAAGCTCCTTAAAAATGGTGTCATTACACTAGAAGACCCTAAACCCTATGATCCATGACAATTTAAGCCATCATGGTGGGATGACAATGCTTTCTATGATTTCCACCATGCTAAAGGACATAAGACCTCTTCTTGTTGACAATTAAAGAATTTGGTTTAAGACCTCATTGAAAATCGCACAATTGAAGTGAGTGGGCCACAATTTACATCAAATGCAAACCATAATATTCACAAGAACCCACTACAAGACCATGGTTCAAATAAAGCCTCAATGCCAGGTCCTGAGACTAATAACAACTAGGCTAATAACGCTTGAGCCGCATATGACTATTTAGGTGGAACCATTATCAACAACATCCAAATAGATGATGAATACGTCAATACCATCACTGTCAAAAGAGCACCTAAGTGTAATTCCACTACTCAAAGTGACAAAGTAACCATAGCTTGTCCTCCTCCTCCCAAGCAACTGAAAATCACAATACCTAGTTCATTCGCTAAGCAATCACAATCAGGATCATCCGCAAAGTAGTCACAACCTAAGAGTTAGTTTAACCTTATTGATCAGCTAGGCAAGACACTTGCTCAAATTTCCATACTTGAGTTGCTACACATTTCTCCTGCGCATAAAGCTATACTTGACAAAAACCTAAAAGAGTCTAATGTCACTATGGATATTAATGTTAACCAATTTGAGGCTATGATGGGATACCTCACTACACTCCATCACATAACATTTTCAGACCAAGATTATTCATCACCAAAGACTAATCATAACGATGCCTTACACATTGAATTCTTTATCCATAAACATAAGGTTAGACGAGTTTTAATAAATGGTGGAGCAGGATTGAACATTTGCTCCTTAAAATTGGTTAAGGCTCTAGGATTTTCTGATGCTTGTGTAGACACTACAAAGAGCATAGTTATAAAGGCATATGATGATGAAGAATGTTCCTCTCAAGGTGTCATCACTCTTCCTATCAAAGTTGGGCCAGTCATTGTAGAAACAACATTCCAAGTCCTAGATCTTGAATTACGTTATAACATATTACTTTGTTGACCTTGGATCCACACTCTTAAAGTCGTCCCCTCCACATACCACCAATGTCTAAAGTTTCCTTTTGATGGCACCAAAATCACAATATATGGAGACCCCGACCCCTTCCAATATTGTACCAATCTCAGGGGTATTTCAGAACATCAAGTGCCCATCAACCGTGAAGCTTCAACTTCCACTTCTTCCAAATTCATTGACTCATCCACACTCACTAAACCCTCCATGACCACGTCCACTCCTTTGACATCTACCACTTCATTCACTTCGACATCTACCACTTCATTCGCTTCCACCATTCCCAAGGCTAATCCAAGTGTCAAGATCCAGGACTTAGGTTGTGGAGAATTTAAATTGCACACAACATACTGCATCACCAAAATACCCAAGTCTCCTAAGGATTATGGGCGACCTTGTTTCAGAATGGAGCCTAAAGAGATTTTCAAGGTTCCTCCCAAAATGAAATTCATAAAATGGGGTGACATGAGCAAATAATACCTCGAAGACATATTATCTTGGATTTATAGAAACCTAGAGAATCCAACCCCATTACTATACGACAAAGGCTATGACGGTACTAGTGGCCTTGGCAAGAATAAAATAGGGATGCTAGAACCTTTAATTCCTTCTGGAAGACTGAAATGTCTTGGGTTGGGGCTAGGTACACTTGAATGTGGTGATTGAAGTACCAATGGAATTTCGAGTAAGAACGTGAATGCTTTGGAAAGTGTTGAGACCATTGAGGAATCCCTTGCTGAAGTCGACTCTTAGGAGTGGGAATTTGGCTCCCAACGATCCCTAAGCGACTGTTTTCTTGATGAATTGTTCCTTGAACCTGGAGAACTTACCTCTGAACAAATATTTTATAATTTTTTTAAAATTGATCAAGCATTGAATAATGACAATCTTAAGATCCCAAGGAAACAAGAGAACTGGGATAGACCTTTTTTCCGAAAGAACAATGACAAGCTTGAATCCTCTTCCAATCCCATTAACCCTCATCATGGCATACCTGTCCAGCCATCTGAACCTAATAACCATTAGTCAGATTCATTTGAATTTCCACATGACACTGTCGAGCATGACTTTGATTCCTTCGTCCCCTACTTTGCTAATGAGTATGAAACAAGTGAAGGAGACTATTGGATAGAGTTTGATTGGGAATTAGATGATGAAAACTTCATTTTCAATGTCTCTAAATCCATCTACATGCTTTTTATGTCCTCCCCACCATTCACTAATATTGATGATGGTATTTTCCTAGTCTACCCACAACTAATCGATTGTGATCAACAAGGCCTACCTACTTTGGACATATTTCAGAATGATGAGGCCATTGTAGAAATTATGGGACTTCGTGAGGCCATACCAAGTGGAGACCATAAGGTTATATTTTCCATTGACCTAGATTGTGCAGCTTACTTTGGGGAGACTGCTCCATCCTCTAGTTGCAAACTGAAAAATAAAAAATAAAGTAAAAAATGATATGTCTTTAGGTGAAAACCAAAAGGAACCTTTTGAAAATAAAAAAGTAAAAATAAAGGATGTATCTGAAGGTGAAAACCTCTCTGAGGCACCTAAGGATGGAGGATTGGACTTTCTACTCGTAACTCAGAAAAAAATAGCAATTCTTATAGAGGACACTATGGAAGTAAAAATTTCCACAACAAAAGATCTTAAGATGGTCCTCTTCATGACATCTTTGACAGAGGAAGAGAAACCCGAGTTCCACAAATTATTTTCAGAGAGTAAGGTCAAATTTGCATGGTACTATGCTGATATACCTGGGTTGGATCTAGAAATTTTCTTGCACCATTTTCCATTATTTCTAGACACCAAGCCAATGAAACAAAAGCTATGAAAGATGCACCCACAGATCGCCTTGTTAGTCAAAGCGGAACTCAAGAAACTACGAGATGTGGGGTTCATATGGTCCATAGACTATGTTGAATGGATATCAAATCTTGTACCATTAACAAATTCAAATGGTCAAATTTGCATCTGCACATATTTTAGGGACCTAAATAAAGCATGTCCAAAGGATGGCTTCCCACTACCCAACATAGACATCATAGTGGACCTTACGATAGGATATGAGATGTCCCTCATGGATGGCTTCTTGGGTTATAATCAGATTCGTATTTTTCCTAAGGATCAACACAAAATAGCATTAACATGTCCTTGGGGCACATACTATTGGAACATCATTCATTTTGGTCTTAAGAATGTCGGCACTACGTATCAAAGAGCCATGACAACCATATTCCATGACATGATGCACAAGATAATGGAAGATTATGTAGATGACCTTTTGGAAAAATCTTTGACATGAAAGGACCACTTGAAGATGTTAGAAAAAAATTTCAAGAGATTGGAAGAATACAAGGTCCACTTGAATCCAAAGAAATGTATCTTTGGCGTGAAATCAAACAAACTTTTGGTGTACATTGTTTCTTGCAGAGGCATTGAATTTGATCCTACCAAAGTAAAATCCATATTAGACATGCCTCCCCCAAAAGGAATAAGTGAACTTAGGACATTACAATGAAGGTTACAATCCATCTGACGCTTCATAGCACAATTGGTAGACAAGTGTCAACCATTTCAGTATCTCCTGCACAAAAGTATCCCTTTTGTATGGACAGACAAATGTCAGGAGGCCTTCCAACAAATAAAATATTATCTATTGTTACCACCTATTTTAATGCCACCCATCGAGGGGAAACCTTTGATTCTATACATTTCTGCAACAAATTCAGCACTAGGGGCATTACTAGCACAAAACGACCATAAGGAAAAGGAAAGGGCCATATACTACATCAGTCGGACATTAGTCAGATATGAGCTAAATTACACAACCATTGAATGTGCTTGTTTAGCAATTGTCTTTGCAGCTTAGAAATTAAGGCACTACATGTTGAATTACCAGAAACACTTAGTAGCAAAGATTGATCCCATGAAATATCTTCTCAGCCGCACAACATTGACCGATTGTCTAGAAAAGTGGATCATGATCTTGAGTGAGTATGATATTCAGTATGTGGAAAGAAAGGCTATAAAGGGACAAGTGATAGCAAACCAACTAGTGCGATCATCCACTAGTAGCAGAATTTCCAGATGAGTCAATATTTCATACAGAACCTAAGTCACCTTGGAGGCTATATTTTGATGGATCTCATACTAATCATGGCTCAGGAGCAAAATACTATTTATCACTCCACAAGGAGACTCCATCCCTAAGTCATTCCAAATTGCTTTTCCATGTACAAATAATGTTGTAGAATATGAGGCACCTATCATGGGACTTAGAATGACCATAAAATGGAAAATTAGAACACTTCATGTCTATGGAGACTCTCAGTTGGTCATTAACCAAGTCAATGACAACTATGACATTAAGGAAGAGAAATTAATTCCTTACAAACAAATGGTTGACAACTTCTAGACATATTTCCACATGGTGACTTTTGAGGAAGTTCCAAGAACACAAAATAAGGTAGTAGACACACATTTGGCCACAATTGGCTCTCTCCTGGACATTCCAAGTAATGTGCCACAATTTGAATTCTTGGTAGAACAAATCTTGGTTCCTCCATATGACATACTAGAATTAGAGATGGTTTGTGAGCTTGTTGGCCCCAATTCTCTATGGTATCAAGACATTTATGAATATCTCAAGTCCCAAACCCTTCCCCCCCAACTTGTCCAATAACCAAAAAAAGTCCTTTATCTGAAAAGCCACTTGATATACCATCGTCAATGACACCCTTTACTGTCATAGCTTTGATAACACCCTTCTTCAATGTCTCGACACTGATGAAGCACAAAAAACCTTGTGAGAGGTACATGAGGGTATATGTGGATCCCATTTGAGTGGCCCTACTTTAGCCAAGAAGATAACGTGACTTGGGTATTACTGGTCGACCATTGAGAAAGATGCACTTGAATTTGTCAGAATGTGTCGTCAATGTCAAATACACAGTGATTTGATTCATGCACCAGTGCAAGAAATTTGGTCGATTACTTCTCCTTGGCCCTTCACACAATGGGAACTCGACCTCATGGGAAATATCCATCCTACCTTGTCCAATGGCCAAAAATTCATCATCACCACCACTAAGCACTTTACGAAGTGGATCGAAGCCATCCCCCTTACATACATAACTGACAAACAAATTTCCAAATTTATCCTCAATTACATCATCTACTGGTATGGAATTTCGTAGTCCATCATCACAAACAATGGATGACCTTTTAGAAATTAAGACGTTCGTGATTTATGTGAATGCTTCCATATTCAACACCATTTCTCCACACCATACTACCCACAAGGAAATGACCAAGCTGAGGGGTCCAATAAGACAATAATCAAAATTCTTAAAAAGATAGTCAATGACGCTGGTCGTGATTGGAACATCCAACTTAACCTTGCTTTGTGGGCTTATGGCACTAGCATCTGCATGCCTACAGGTGCCACTCCATTCACCCTAGTCTTTGGAGCCAAAGCCATCTTTCCCATCAAGGTTGAAATCCCATCTTTTTGATTCTCCGTGAAGGGTATGATCAATGATGAGGAGTATAGACAATCATGACTACATGAGCTAGAGATGTTAGATGAATGAAGACATAATGCCCTGAATCACCTACATGCATATTAGAATCGTCTTTGTCATAGTTATAACAAGTAATGGTCAGAAAGTTTGACATTGACAACCTAGTCCTCATGGAAAATCCTAAGAATCTGGCTAACAGAGAAAAACCTAGCAAGTTCGAACCAAATTGGCTAGGTCCTTACGTCATTAGGTCCTCTTTTGGTTCTAGAGAATATCAGCTAGCTACTCTAGATGGTGAACAACTGACAAACCCCATCAATAGTCTACATCTTCGGAAGTTCTATGCATAGCATTAGAAGGTCTGGCTGAAAACCTTAAAAATACAAAAAAATGGAAAATATAAAAAATTGTCACGCTGATGAAAACTTGGAAAACAAGCATCTTGGTGACACCAAGAAAAAAAAAATGAGAAAAAAATGGTAAAGAGAAATAATTCATCCAATAGTGAAAACCTAGTAAACGGGCACTTTTGATAAGTGCCATGGTGAAAACTTGACAAACATGCGCCATGTGAAGTCATTCATTGCTCTTCCATCTACTGTCACTCCATCTGCCTTGTTCATAATAAAAAACACTTTTTTGTCACCACCACAGTACTTTCCATAACATCACACCCTACCATTTCTTTCATGGTTGACAAATGGTTAACATCAAGTCTTGCATACCACCCATCTGTCACCCCATGCATGTCCTTTTCACATCCTTCAAACTTGGCTAAATCTTGGACTTGACTAGGGGCAATTCTTATCACTTGACTGCAGTGGGTATCACACATGCTCCTATCAATCAAGAAGTCCTCAAAAAAGACATAAAATTAAAAAAAGTCTTGAAAAAAAGACAAATCATAAAAAGTCCTAAAAAAAGACATAAGCATCGAAAAAATATCCTGAAAAAGACATATAAATAGAAAAATGTCCTGAAGAAATCCCAAAAAATCAAAATATGACGAAAACACTATTATCACTTAAATCTGCACACTGTTGAATTTAGAATTCAACGATCTAGTGAAACATGGGAATGATCTCAAAGTATGAATACTTGAAAGAGACCAAACCTCCAAAGAAGTTCGGCTTCCTAACTGGTAATCACCTAACGACAGATTCTTTGTAAGAAAAAGGGAGAAGGATTTGCTTGAAAATGAAGTACTAAAACTTAAAGGAAAAGGGTGATACACCAAGCTAAAAGAGAATATGAAGGTTCAAATTTCAATACTCTTAATCATTAAAGATAGACATTGAAAAGCACAGTTTGTTTCTACACATTCATACATAAATACTTCATAGGATGGTTTTTGTGTACTAATCTTCAAAAGGGAAATTATTTTCACAATCTAAAGAAAAATGTAAACTAAACACAACCTGTAAACTGTATAAATGCACTTTTGTAGAAAAGGCATGAAGACATGGGACAAAGTCACTAGGAATGAAAATACCTTCACAATACCTTCACAAGTAACTTGATCAATCAGCTGAAAATGCACAAGGCCACAAGCACAAAATGAAAAAAATTGAATCCACAATGACCAAGGTGTTATTTGTATCACTTCTTCAAGAGTTACAAAAGATGCAAAAATCTATGTCAAAGGACTGTAAAAGTCACTCATACGTGAAGAGAGTAATCTGAACTAACTCAATAATGAGTTACCAAAATGGTTAAGTAGCCAAGCTCCACCAAAAAAGGACCTGGAAGCTTCATGGGTCGGATGGCTTCAAAAATCCAAAAATATAGCAACTATATCTTCTCAAAAAGAGCTCATAATGGATAAAAAAGTCATGTAGGACTTAATCAAAGCATAAACAATTTGAAAAATACTCTAAATGGAAACAAATAGCCTATATTCCTTCAACAAAGTGATGAATCATCCCTAAATTTCCTCCTCATGTTGAGTAAACAAACTCCAACTCCCCTATATGCCCTCCAAGTCATAAATACAAATATATCCTCATCCCTTCATGACTTAGTCACAAAAGCACATGCTCCTATTTTTTGCATCTAAAGATAATGTTTAAATTAAATGATTTATATTTCATCATTTAAATTTAAAATTTTTACAGTATGTAAAGTAAATGCAAAAAATAAAATAACCTAAGTCTCCATGTATTTTATATAGACCCAAGAAAAGGATATACTAAGTCAAAAATGACTTAGACATGCCTAAGTCATATTTGAGAAGCCATGGGGTTGCATATTTTTGGCATGATTTTATGAAATAAAAGGAAAAAGAAAAATTCCTTCTAGCTATCGAACATTTTAGGGTTGAAACCCTAACAACAAAAAGCTAAAAGTAAAAGTTGTATTTCATTTTAACCTGAAGCTTTTAAAGGAAACATATATCGCCGCCAAACTAGGGTTTCTGGAGCATTCCCTGGAGCTTGACCATGATGAATTCTAAATATAATAGAGGAAAATATTTATAGAAAACAAACTCAAATTGTTGGGTAAGCATGTTGGAAGTATTAAATCATTTTACCTCTTTTCTGAAAGATAAAACAACCATTATGTATCTTTATATATTCATTATCTTTCGTTCCAACTTTTAAAATTTCCACCACAAGTGTATACGTGAGTTTCTTAGTTTATTTATAGAAAGAAACCTTTGCTACATTCATTTTGTAGATTATATGGTATCTCTATGGCCATGGCCATTATGGCTAGCTACATTTTGTTCTCCAACCTATGCTTCTCTTTTACTTGGCAACACCATAAACATGGGGTTTCTGAATGTTTTGAACTGAACTTTGAAGAAGATTACTTTTATGTTTGTATAAAGAAATTTTTTTTTTATAGTAAGCAGTGACCATTGCATTTCTTCTACATTTTTTAGCATTTCATTTTGTTAGAAAACCCTTCAAAGGTTTGCTTGTGACTTCCACTTATAAAAAAAAAGATACTAAAAGATAAACCCAGATGGGTCTGACAGCTGCCATGGGTTATGGGTTGTATTTTTCTCTTAGAAAAATACATGAGTTTTCTATAGCATTAAATCTGCAGGTCACAGCCATGATATTCTTATCTTCTCATTTCTTATGTTTCTTAAATTCCTCTGTAATTTTACCTTGTTTTCCAATCGTGCCATTATGAGATTTTATGAAGTTCTTTGGAGATTCTTTCTTGAACTTTCTTCTATATTTTTGATACATCTGTGGTTGTTCTGGGTTTTGTAATAATTTGAGATTCATGTATTTTCCCATATTTTGAGACATTCTCTTGTGCAACGGCTCAACCTTTTATTGTATTTCTTTTTGAAACCCCTTTGTATATACTTTCAGAATGTATATAGGAAAAATATTACCATTCATTTTTATCACTGTCACATGGTAACTCTGTCTTGGAGATGCTAGTCCATAATCAAATTGAAATTTGATATCAAATTTCCACTTAAACATTTCTCGAGTTTTCTAATTTAATTCTCTTCACTTACAGGTAGTGCATGATCAAAATATCTATGGATTGGAAGATTCATTTTTACCTTTTACCTTTGCTAGCCATCAAGGTGATTTCTAAGTGTTGCACTGTTGCATAACAATATTCTCTCACTTTTGATAGTACCTTTATTCCAAATCTCTTTGTATTGAATTCTTCACTCAACTTGTTGCCCTAAAATATAGAGTCACAAAGCACTGAAGTGTGCCTTCTAATTGTCTTGTCATTCTCTTCACAGGTCTACTTAAATTCCATGATACTTTCCTTTAAAACTATGGACGTGTCCTTGTTTCTCTCATTATCTTATCCTTTAATGGCTATATTAAACTGTAACTTATGATACTATTTATAGTTAATACGTGATCATGTTCATGATGCAAATACTCCACTTTTTTTGTTCTCACAGGCTTCTGTTTCATTATTGTTCTTCATCGTTATGGTAAGATCCTATGTGTTTATACTTTCATAAATCACCATATGATGTGATTGTGTCTCTTCATTTTGATGGAATTGTTAAGTCCAAAACATGATTCCTTATTTTTCCTTGAAAACTTTTTGAACATATTAAGAGCTTATTGTTAATTTTTATTCCTCTCTTCATTCTAATTAGATTTAATTTCCATTAGTACCTGTATACCTTAGAATTTATCCTACTCTAAATGTGCAAAACAACTTAAAATTGCAAATAATTAAATACCAAGGACACCTCAAGATTAGCCAAAAGAGAGATAGAACAATAAGGAAAATGGACAAAACAAGATATAAACGATTTCACCTTCCTTGCTGTTGATGTCTCCTTGATTGGCCCTTGATTGAAATGATTTGTGTGCTCCTTAGATGATTACTTGAATGGCTAAAATGCAAGATTCAATATGCAATCTGATCAAAAGAGATGGCTAAATGGTGGCAAAGGATTGAGACTACAAATTAACAGCATGTAGTTGCAAGATTGCTAAGTGTTGAAAATGCCCTTGAGGAGGGGGTATTTATAGGAGAATTTGAATTCTCTAGAGAATTCAACGGTCAAGATTGATCCAACAAGGCCAAGATGAAGGGCTATGGTGGGTTGAGAACCCACAAGCCCTCACATCTTGACATGTGGAGGGTGAAGTGGACAAGGGGATATGAGGTGTAAGTGAGGTGTCAAGAAGGTACATGAGGTGGAAGGACATGCACCTTGGGGAGTGAGAATATTTTCAAAAAAGGGATTTCTTGTCCCCAAGTGGGAGTGAAAGGGACATTTGAGGAATTTTGGAATTCCTCAAAAATCTACATGGGAAAAGGAAAGGTGGTTGGGGATATAAATGTGAATTAAAAATTCACATTCCTAGGAAGATCTAGAGGATAAAAGGTGGGCTCCAAAAAGGTGGGACTTGGTCACATGTGGAGATTGTGACAAGTCCAAGGTTCTAGAAGCCTTGGAAGAATGGAATGTGAATTAAAAATTCACATAGGGAGGAGAGAGACATGGGATAAATAAATGAGAATTAAAAATTCTCATGGGAAGGAGAGTCAATATCCAAAAAGGAAAAATGGAAGAATTGACCAAAAAGTGGTGCTAGAAATAGCTAATGACCTTGGTTAAGGTTGTGCAAACATTGGATTAGGCTAATTAATGGAAGTTTAGAGGCAAGTGGCAAATGTAGGAGGATGTGACATTAATCTTGATTAAGAGGATGCACATCATAATCATGAATTAATTAAATTAATTCAAATTAGGGCAAGGTTATGGAGGATGTGACAAGGAGAGAGAAAGTGAGGAATTTTAAATTGATTTTAAATAAAAAGGGTAAAAATGACTAAATTAAATAAATTAGCGTATTTATTTAATTTAGAGAGGAATAGGGTGAAAGATAAAGTATTAATTATTGAATTAAATACTTTACCGATATGAGACAAAAGGTGTAATATTAATTTAATAAATTAATATTAATACGATAGATGGAAAGATAGTAAATTTAATCATATGGAAGTGATTAAATTTGGATGTCTACATTTTGCCCCTCTTCGAAATATTGTTAAAATAACAATGTTTCGAAGAAAAATAAATGTCGGGGATGAAGGAAGGAATAGGGATTGATGCCCCAGCTTGACAAAGAAGGAGAAGGATGCCCCAGTGCTTGGTTTGAAAAGGATGGAAGAAAGTGATAGGGTATGCCCCCTTGAGAGGGCGGTTGGGGAAGAAAGGAGGGGCCCTGGACGACGTCTCGATAGAAAGAAATAGAGGAGACCGTTGGATAGAGATTGGAAAACTAAGAATTTTGGTTTTGAACGGAGGTGATCCGACGCACGGTTTGCGAATGGTAGCCTCGGGAAGTTTGGGATTAGTTGGAGGAATAAAAAGTTAAATAAAAGGTAAAAAATACCTTTTTGGAGGAAGGGGGTTAAAAAGGTGATTTGAAAATTACCTGGGTCATTTTCACTGTAGCAGTTGAGAGAAAGAGAGGAGAGGTGTGAAAACCGACGAGGAGACACGATGCCGACGGACAATGACACTACGATCGTGCACCGGGCGGACGTGGTTCGTGCAATGTACAGCGGGGACGCAGGCAGAGAAGAGGTGAGTAGCAAGAAAACCCTCAGATTCAATTTACGCACTTTTTACGTAAAAAAATTAAAATTTGAAAACATGGGTTTTGTCGGGGAAATAATTTAGGAAAATGGGTCTTAGTTAGTTTACCGAGAAAAAGTCCAGAATGGACCAGAAATCAAGGAAGGCAGCGCACCTGGGCGTGGTGTAGCCGCCCCAACCTAGGGCGTCGCCGCCCTGGCACGGGGCGGTTCCACCCACCCGCGGACGGGCACTTCCGCCCTGCCGCGGGGCAGAGCCGCCCATCTGCAGGCGGGCGTGTCCGCCCCGCAGCGGGGCGGAGCCGCTCGTCTGCT
>VDFB02142049.1:0-23658 GCA_007258455.2 Sequoia sempervirens
GATGGTTCCAATTAGTTCCATATAGGAAAAGAGCATATATGAGTTTCTCCTTACTGATCTCAAATGATGATTGACACTTTGTTTTCTAGATAAAATATACATTATTTTGGAGGGAAAAAATAGGAGTTGTAATCTTTTTGAAACTTTTTATGAATCTCCGGTAGTATCCAACATGTCCTAAGAAACTTCCAACATCAGTTTGGTTTTTTTGAGTCTTCAGTTGTTGCATTAGTTCAATTTTCTTAAGATCCACTTTTATCCCTTCATCTGAAATATGGCATCCCAATACTATTTCTTTTTCCACCATTATTAGACATTTTTATGACTTAGAGCTAGCTGATGGTCCTCACATTTCTTAAGTACTTTTTCCTAATTTTGAAGGGCTTCAGGGTATGGGCAAGATCATGATGGGCCAAAAAGTGGTGATATGATGGGTATGTGTAGGGTATGTGGCTGACAACTTTTTTTACCCAAAATTGATGAAACAAGAGGGGTTTTTAAAGGAAATTCTTAGCTTTCCACCAATGTAAATTATGTTTTACTTTGAATTTAATAAATAATTATTATTCATTTTCTATTTGGATTATGACTAAAGTCCTAATTGATAGGCTGATTGAAAAAAATCTATAGTTTTCAAATGGTATCACATTTTTTGAATCTAAAACATTTGTCACATTCTAGGCTTCACATACTATAGGATTTTAAAAAAAAATCATAAATTTTTGACCAAGTTAAGGTGGTCAGACATACAAGTTTTTATATTTTTAAAAATTTGAAATAAAAAATTCATAATTAATTATTTACTTGGCAAAAATTACAAAAAAATATGCATCACATCAGGACATGAGTCCTCTACTTATATTTAAAATCTTATAAAAAATAATTATCATTTTATTGTGATTAGGGTTGTCAGACAGACACCTACTTAGTTTTTCCTTGAAATTTAAGTACTACTGCATTGAAATTTCAAATTTTCACCAAAGATATATATATATATATTTAATAAACCTAGTAGTTTAGAAACTACATTTAATTTTCTATAGATTCTATTCTTACATATTTTTGAAATAATATAGATAACTTATTCAAATTTTTACGTGAAGTTTCCTAACTCTGATTTTTCTAATTTTTTTCCACTAAAAGGCTTGTTTTCTCCATGATGATCCTGCACATACCCTTCATCAAAAGTTGAACCATACATGGTGAAGTCATCCATGTAGACTTCCACATAGTCATTCACTAGAGTTCAATGAATATTGCTATTATAGGTCTCTAAAATGTTGCAAGAGAATTGCATAGCCCAAAGGGAAGGATGTAATATGTGAACATCCTTCAATGGAAAGTAAAAAAAAATTGTCCTAGTCTTCCATGGCTACATGTATTTGGTTATATCCATTGAATCTTTCTAGAAATGTGAAACACTTCATCCCAACTAGATTACCTAAGACCTGGTCTATAAACAGTAGAGGGAAGTAATATCTATGGGTAGCTTTGTTAAGTTCCCTATAGTTAATTCACACTCTCCACTTCCAATTTTTCTTTAGGACCGCAAATAGAGGTGAAACCCATTTTTTGTCAGAAATGTGATAGATAAATCACACTTGCAGGATTTTCTCAATTTCAATTTTAACAATGTCTTTCAAGTCAAGATTGAGTCTTCATTGTGGTTGATAAATAGGTCTAACATCCTCGATATACATGTGATGGGTACAAACACTAGGGTATATTCATCTCATGTCTGTATCATCCCAAGCAAAAGCTTTAGATCTATTTAACAAAATGTCAAACAATTTGTGCTCTTTTGGCTCTATCAACCAGCTGTTGATATTCAAAGTTTTTCCTAGTAATAACATGATGGTTTTGACCACTAGATGGTTGGAGGTGATAGTATAAACTTCTCTAGTTAAAGTGCTGAGAGGATAGCTATGTGGTATGGTTTTTTGGATTCTAGCAATATCTTCAAAGAAAATTTGTTTTTGGAATGATATTAGCCAAAGGACAAGGTAACCCCATGAAGCTAGTGCTATCAAATTCAGTGTGATCTACATTGATTGGCTACCTTAGAATATCCTCTACGTCTAACATTTCTTCATCACTTGAGTCCATGGTAAGGTTTTCCATATTGTTTTCGAATTCATCTTCTAACTCTTCACCATGTTAATTAATGACTACCATTGCAAGTGAGGCCAAATTCTCTTGTTCATTGGGACCATCTGGTTCATGAACCCAAACTTTCTTATGTTTAACACATTTGACAAGAGGATATAAGAATAAATTTTTTCTATTAGGACCATGTGAAATGGTCATTCCTCCCTCTCTATAGTCAATATTGGCTACAACAATGGCTAGCCATGGTCTTCCTAGGATTATTAGATAATTGGACCTTTTGGTGTGAGGGACTAGATTATTTGAAATTATACTGGATATTCAGAACTATCATCCTTAACAAGAATATTTTCTATGACGCCCTTGGGGATAGCTATGGATTGATTTTCCATTTGCAACACTGTAGTTGTGAAACATAAATTAGTGAGTCCCAATTTTTCCATCACATTTATTGTCATTAAATTAATGACCGCTCCTAGGTCCACAAGTGTGTTAGGTATTGCTACCTCATTGATTGTTACTATTAGAAGTGGATTACCTGGGTCATCATATTTTGGAGTTGTGGTTTTTCCATCCAAAAACCCAGCTAGATAACTATTTATGTGGACAATATTAATTCATTTTTGTTTCCTTCCTAGTTTTTTGATGCACAACTATTTAATTAGTTGGTTTAGTTCAAGAATCACTTTAATTGCTCGTAACAAAGGAGCCTTAATTTGCAGTTGTTTAATCTCTTGTATCAGTGGAGTTTTGATGGATAAGTTCATTTCTAGATAGTTGTTCATTACAGTTGGTTTGAGATGCTCTAGAAAAGGTGCTTGAGTTTTCTCTTTCAAGGTGGAGCCCTTCTTCAAAAGATCAGTTGGACACTAACCAACCTCCTCTTGAGGTAACTTAGAAGTTCCAGATGAAGATTATGGAAGGGTCTTGTCTTGATTACTCTATGGGTTTTTCTCTAAAAGTGTGGAAGATGTCAGTCATTTTTAGTAGATCCTTTAATTGGATCATCTAGGATCTCAACTATGGTAGGTTGCTGGAGTGTTTTCTGTGAAACAACAAATCAATCCTGGCAGAATCTGCTGATGGGCCAAAAAGTGGCAATATGATGGGTATGTGGTGGCCTTTATTTTTTACCCAAAAGTGATGGCTTGAAAAGGGTTTTTAAAGGGTCTCAGAGCTTTCCATCGATATAAATTATGCTTTACTTTGAATTTAATAAGTAGTATTATTCATTTTCTATTCAAATTATGACTAAAGTGCTGATAGGCTAATTGAAAATATATATAGCTTTCAAATGGTATCACATTTTTAAGTCAAAGAAGCATGTATCACATTCTATGCTTCACATCTTGTAAATTATAAAAATAAAAAAATAATTTCATGAAGTTTTGATAAGTTAAAGATTGGTGGAGACATCTGAGTTTTTTATATTTTAAAAATAATACAAAGGATTCATAATTAATTATTTACTTGGAAAAAATTACAAAAATATGCATCACATCGGGGCATGGGTCACTCTACTTATATCTAAAATATTATAAATCATTTTTATTGTGGTTAGGGTGGTTAAAATGACACCTTCTTACTTTTCCAGAAATTTTAAGTACCAAAATGCATTGAAATTTCAAATTTTCACAATTAGATTATTTTGTATTTTAAAAAATATAGTTTAGAAACTACATTAAATTTTCTGATTCCATTCTTACATATTTTTGAAATAATATAGATAACTTATTCAAATTTTTATGTCAAGTTGCCTAACTCGATTTTTTTGAATTTTTGGCCACTTAAGGGCCTATTTTTTCCATGATGATCATGCACATACCCAGGTTGTCTTGGAAGTTGTGGTTGGTTGACTTCTCATTTTTTGAGGGTTCTAAGGAGCTGGTAAATTTTTTTTCTATAGATTAGGCATCCTTCTTGGGCTAGTGTAAAACTGATTTTGAGGATGCCATTGTTGTTGAGTCTGGTTTGGCCATTGGGAGTTTCTTCGAGACTGGTTTTCCCATTCTAGTGGTCCCCAAGGGTAGGCTCCCCAGTTAGGTGGTGCTTGAGGCCAAGGTGTCACCCACTGATTATTTTTCCAATTGTTTGGGGGCCGCCAAGAGGGATTTAAATTCTAGCCGTAAGAGAAATTACCCGCAAGTATTTGATTTACAAAGTTGACCTCCTCCTCAACTTGAGATGTCCTTTTCTTAGAAATATTGATTGCATTCAAGATCTCACATTGGTTAGTAGCATGATTTTTCTCACAAACTTGGACGACATCAATTTTTTCCGAAGGGCATTCTCTTAATAGATGTTTGTTTCGACACCTAGGACAATAAATGGATAAGGTCTCAGGAGTGTGTATTTTGGCCTATATTCCATCAAGCATGGTGTTTAATTGAACAAGAATGTCAAGTTTGAGGTTTGCTAGCTCCTCCCGTAGTTTAAATCTATTTCATTGGAACCTCTGAAAAGAGTAGATCTATGAATACCTCCTCAAGTATGAGAGAAGTTGTAGCATAACTCAGTGATATCATAAAGTCAAAGTTGGGACACATCTCCTTTTCCCATTAAATCTTTACTTCTCCTATCATCTTCATCAAGTCCTTTGAAAAATATGGTCTTCAGAATCTCTAGACGTATTGCTTCTCTACCACATCATTTATATAAGAATACAAACCTATCCAAGTAATCTCTTATGTTTTCATCTTCATTTTTCCTTAATTTTAATAACTCCTCTTTCCTATCATTGAATCTACAATAACTTTGGTATTTGTCCAAAAAGGAAAACTCCATATCATCCTAAGAGGTTATCGATCCTGAAGCTAATCCCATGAACTAGGGCATTGTTGTGTCTTCCAGGGTGGACAGGAAGAGCTTCAATTTTTAGTTATCATTCTTGTAGTAATATGTCTAACACAAAGCTTTAAACTCAAATAGGAACTAGTTAGGGTCTTTGAAGGATAAACCTTTGAAACTTGGCAAGAAAGTTGTTGAAATGTTTTTCATAGGTGTATCATCATCTTGATCGAGAGCAATAGGATAGGTAAATGTCTATGCTTCCCTAGCTAGGTTAGCACCATTTCTATGGTCACCCATGACATTGAAAGGAATTCAAATGAGCTCTTCAAAAGTTTTCTCTAATGGTTGAAGTTCTAGGGTATGCAAAGGAATGTTCTCATCTACAAATGTTTGTTTTGATGGGTGAATTTTTGGGGTATATTGAGAGGTCTCAAGTTGATCATGTGTAATAAATTCTTCAATAAGTTCTTCATCCAAGACTTCTTCCTCCTTGCTTGTGGTTGGAACATCTTTTGGGGGGTTTTGGTATGAATCTTTTGTGTGGGCCTCATTTCTTGACCATGTAGAAAAAGAAGCCTAACAACTATATATTTTTTTTTCTAAAAGAGGTATTCAAGTAATCTCCTACAAACACTAGAAAAGAAAATACTAACGTGCTATAAAATAAAATCCCCAACAATAGCACCAAAAAGTGGAAGGTTGTTGTGAGGTCCTATCACTTTAGTTGAAAATGCATCAATGATATCAATGAAGCAATGTTGGAAGGCTATATGCAATAGAGCACATCTTGGTTAACTAGATCTTAGATTTTTTGAATTCTTGAAATAGTTGTCAGAAAAATTTATACTAGAAAGCGTTTAAACTAGAAAGCATGAAATAGTTAAACTAGAAAGCATGAGATTGTTAAAGTAGAAAGCATATAAATTACGTAAGAAAAAACACTTGCAGTAAAACTATAAAATTCAAATGAAAAAAACTATTGGCTAATGACTAATTGTTCACAAAAAGTAAACTTAACAACTTATAACTGACAACTAGTGTGGGTGCTCCAAAATTTCTAATGAATAGAACTAAATGATCGCAAACTAGAACTACAACCTAGAGGAATAAGTGACATAGCTTGACACACACAAATAACATTCATCCATATTTATCATATATAGAATAAAATTAATAGAATTGAAAATGAAAATACTTATCTATCTATTCTATGATTCCCTTGAGTGGCTAGCTATTGGGTATTCCTACGCTTAACTCAAATCACATGTACTTTCTCATCTTCAGAATGAATCCATCCAAAATACTTTCATTACTCAAAGATGATTAACTAAAAATAGGATATGCAATATATATTTAATCATATAAAAGTATAACATAGAAGACATAGTTGAACAGTGCTCAAACCATATCATAACATCATAATAGTATCACCATATTGTTTTTTTAGTGGTAACATATATATACTAAACTTCTAACAAAATACTATATTTTAGATGGTGGAAGATCACCATTGAAAAAGTATTTAACATAATTTCAACTAACCAATGGACTAAGGTCCATAACAGAAAACAAATTTAAGGCTCAGAGTGGAGCCATAGAGTTTCCAAATAGAATTTAAACAAAAAGCATTAAAAGGACTTTTTCCACTATGCACTCTTGAATTTTTGGTGCCTAGACTTCTGGAGCTTTATCTTCAACTATTTGGAGTTTTCTTTAAGTCCACTTAGTCATGCATAATGTTTTGTACAATAACTAAAATTTATACCATTATGTCAGTGTTATTCAATGTATTTCAATCGATTTAAGAAATACCAATTTATACATCTTTTTACAAAAATTAAGCAATTATTAATCCTAAAAATAAACAATTGGAAGGGATAAAGTGATTGGTAAGAACAAAAAAGGTTTTTTGGCTTATTATAATTATGAGGTTATATATACCTCATTAGGTAGAGTAGATGTAGTTTTAGGAATACAATGTATTAAACAGTTTGAAATAGTTTCATTCAATTTTCAAGAATTATTTATGACTTTTAACTCTAATGGAAAAAATTATAAACTTATAAGATTAAAATTACCACCAACTCAAATTATTAGCTCTCACGGGATGGAAGAATTAATTAAGAAAGGTTCATATGGTCTAGTGGCACAACTAAATTTTATAGAAACACAAGATGTGAAAACTCAACATCCACAAGAACTTCAAGAAATAATTAAAAAACAACTCAATATTTTAGGAAATGTTGGATTCAAGAATTTTTCATCCTAGTAAAATTCGCTATTCATCTCTTGTGGTTATGGTTAAAAGGAAGAATGAATCATGGATAATGTGTCTTGATAATAGGGAACTCAATAATCTCAATCTTAAGTCCATAAGTCTCATATTTCTACTATTGATGAATTATTAGATGAACTAAATGGTACAATTTTATTTACCAAGCTAGATTTACATTCTAGTTTTCATCAAATTCGTATAAAGGAAGAGGATATACACAAAAATACCTTTAGAAAACATGAAGGACATTACAAATTCTTAGTAGTGTCATTTGTTTAACTAATGCCCCATAGAAATTTCAAATCCTCATTAACTCAATACTTCACCCATTTCTTCACAAATTTGTTGTGGATTCCTTTGATGAAATTCTTATCTATAGTAAATCATGGAAAGAACATTTGCAGCATGTAGAGATGGTATTACAAGTAGTGGAAGTTAATTAAATCTATGCCAAGAAATCCAAATGTGTCTTTGGTGTAAAAAAAATACGATACTTGGGATATGTCGTGTTTCAAGAGGGTGTTAACATAGACCCCAAGCAGATTGTTGCAATAAAGGAATGTCCAAAACCTAAAATATGAAAGGGTTGAGATGAATTTTTGATCTAAAAAGATAATATATAAAATTTATTTTTAATTATGCTCATATTGCATCACCCTTATCAATGTTATTAAATAAGGATTCCTTTTCATGGTTAGAGCTATCCACTTAGGCCTTTCAAAAACTAAAAAAATCTTGGAAACCCTAGTACTACCTACCCTATACTTCTCTAAAACATTTGTGGTAGAATGTGATGCTTCTAGACATTGTGTTGGGGTATTACTAATGGAAGAAGGGCATTCATTAACATTTGAGAGTCAACAACTCAAAGGTAAAAACTTGCTAAGGCCCACACATGAGAAGTAAATGTTAGCCATTATTCATGTAATTAAAAAATGGCATCAATATTTAATGGGAATACAAATGTTCAAAGTCAAGATAGATCATGAGATTCTAAAATTATTTTTAGAACAATGAATATCCTCATGAGAACAATAAGATGTGTTACCAAGATGCCAGGTTATGAATTTGAAATCATTTTTAAAAGGGAAAAGAAAAAATTATAGTTGATGCCCTTTCTTGACAAGAAGTAGAGGAAGCAATTTTTTGTTCCATTTCATTAATACAATAAAATAGTTAGAAGTTGCATGAAAGGAATGGAAAAATTATCCTCAGATACATGATTTCATTCTAAAACTTCAACATGACCCATGTTCTTTCAATAAGCATGTTGAGAAAGAAGATTCATTATGGTATAAAGATAGATTATTTTTATGTAAAAATTATAATTTAAGAGAAGACATATTATCTCAAAGGCATGAGTCACTAATAGGAGTACATTTAGGGTTCTAAATACCTATCATTGTATAAACTAATATTTATTTTGGGAAGGGTTAAAGGGATATGACAATAAAGTTTTGGTTGAATGTTTAGTATGCTAAAGATATAAAAGGTGAAACAATAACGACTCGTGATCAATTAAAACCTTTAGGCATTCCAACACAGTGTTAGGGGGAAATATCAATGGACTTCATTACAGTTCTACCAAAATCTAATAATCTTTATGTAATTTTAGTTGTTGTAGGTAGACTCACCAATTAGGCACATTTTGTGGAATTTTTCATCCATTTCAAGCAAATTATATGGTAAAAATATTCATGTAAAATGTACAGAAACTTCATGGAATTCCCAAAATCATAGTGAGAACTCATGACCTTATCATTCTAGCAATTTTTGGAAAAACTTATTTACAAGTTAGGGTACAAAACAAGCACATAGTTCCTCTTACCATCCACAATCAAATGGCCAAAGAAAAATTATGGATAAATATTTAGAAGGATATTTATATTGTTTTACCTTTGATAAAATAACACAATGGTCCAAATGGGTACCATTAGTAGAGTGGTGGTGCAACACATCATTTCACACATGCACTAAAATGACTCCATTTGAGGATCATTATGGATGTACCCTCAACCATCTATTATTTATTACTTACAATCTCGTTATAAATCTCACATAGTAGAGGACCATATTCAAGACCAACAATAAATACTACAAATCCCTAAGGATAATTTAGTTATGGATCGAAATAGAATGAAACAATAATCTTATCAACATCATAGTGAGAGGAATTTTGAAGAGGGAGACTGGGTATTTCTTTGATTAAAACCTTATAAAAAAATTTACTTTAATAAAAATAACAACATGAAGCTCACACATAAATTTTATGGTCCTTATAAAGTTCTACATGAAATAGGAATTTTAGCTTATAAGTGAACCAACATTTTTTGTCGTTCTAAGTGCTTCTCTTGCACTCTTAGGGTTTTTTCACCTAAAAGGAGAGAGATAGACCAAAAAAATGTGGTGGTTCACTCAAACTAATGTATGAATGATGAAATCATGACTAAATGCAATGATCTAGATGCAAAAAAGTGATAAAATTGATTAATTATTAATACAAAACTAATGAAATATAAAATGTTTGAAAACATAGTGTGATATGTATAAATGAACTAAAACATGAATAAATTCAAAAAAATTAGATGAGACTGAACAGAGTGCACTTGGAGATGAAATGCTAATGCTAGAAGCTTTTGAAATTTGACATAAATCACTGTTGATGACCAGTGGGACTCATTCGTCATTGATGGAAATCAGGCCCTCTTCATGTAAACTTTGTTGAAACCAATTTCTGACTATTGGGAGCTGGATTCTAATGAAATCAACTTTCCAAACCTAAAGGTGGGACTCATTCACCACTAATGGTTAATCAATCCTCCTCCAAAATTCTTCAAATTCACAGGTCAATTTTGTAGGTCTAGATCTGCACTTGTCCTCTTGTTGAGTTGACAGAGTCAAATTTGCATAAAATGGGTTGGATGTTGTATCCACACTTGAATTATGTTTTGGTTGACTTGAATCACTTTGATGACTTGTTGAACACTTTCCCACACCTATTTCTTTGAAAAATAATCCTACAAAACCGACAAACACACATGTAAAGAGGGAAAATGGTTAAGGGTTAGAAAAGAGGGATTTTCCTTTGTCAAATTCCACTTGGTTTAATCAAACCCTTGATAAAGAAATGAAATGAAAACAAGAAAGGAATGATGAATAAACAACATGCAAGTTTCCTAAACTCACCAAAACCTTGTTGTTGAAGTATGAAGATATGTCAATCGTTTCTCCAAGATACTTGATATTTTCTTGATTGAATGATGCTTTCATGCTTTAAATGGATGAATGAGATTGAATGCTTGAATGAACTAGTGAATGAATGGGTGTTAAAATGGATGGAAAAATGCTTATTTATACACACTTATGCCCTAATTACCCAAGAATACAATATCACAAGATGACATAAAGTCTTAATAAACAAAAACCTAAAGGAAATTTGAATCTATTTTAAATTTTGAGCCAAGAGGGACTCATTTGCCACCCATGGCGAATGGGTCCCACTCTAGGCTTGCAAGTGGGTGTCGAGAATTAAATTACATTTAATGTTTTTTTTTAGGTTTATATCCAAACATACACTTAATTAATGCCTATAAGTGCATAAAGGGGCCAAATAAAGCATAAGAAAGGTTTACATAGTGATGACAAGCCTAGAAAAGCATGAAATCTTGTTACAAGACTTTACAACACTTTGAAATAGGACTTGATAAGGGATAAAAATGTGATATTTAGATGAATTATAATAAGAAGAGTCTAGAAAAGTGTATAACTGTGTTACAACACTTCACAACGCCTTCACAAGACATCTTAAAGTTCTAATAATTCTAATATTCAAGACCTAATGTGAATGTATAAGTCATGTTGCAACATTAAATCAAAGAAAAGTGGGTCAAGAATCATAGGAAAAAGACCTAAATAACCATGAAAATGTCAATGATCCATTTTTCTATGGTACAATAAGTAAGAACTTGCACCATCTTCCAAAATTTATCCTATCTTCCTTGTTTCTTGTTTAAAGAAAGTAATAGGTAACAATAATCCAGTCTAGTTAGAATTGCAAGATTTGGATGAAGAAGGAAATTTTATTTAAGATCATAAGAAAAATATTGAGAAAAGAGTGAAACAATTATGAAATATAGCTATCTTTGAGTTCCTAATCAAGTGGAAGAATATGCCAATTGAATATGCCACATGGGAAGATGAACAATTCATACTCAAGCATCCTAGAAAGTACTAAGAATTGAGGAAAATTCTTTTTAAAAGGGGAGGGGCATGTTAGGTTCCTAATATTATATCTAATGTTATTACCCTAATATCATATATCCTAAGAATATAATATATATTCCTAGGTATAATGAGTTAAGCACTTGTGTCATGCTTAACATTAACATTAGTCTTAGTTAATACCTTAAATTCTATTTATTGGGATGAAGGGGTATGTCCCTACATGGTTAAGCTTATAAATAAAAGGGATATGTTGCTATTAAATAATCATATCATTAATTACTCAATTCATATCATATTTTTTTATTAGTAGAGGTAAACCCCTCAAAGTGGTCTACTACAATTCTATTTTTTTACAAATGTTTCCAAGAAATATCATAATAGTTTATGAGGGTGATGAGTAGGGAGGTATTATGGGTGATGTGAAAAAACAATAAGGACTCCCAATATGGAGCCCCAAGCTTGGAGTTAGGCCAATGGTGTATTGTATTGTTGAATCTTTAGTAGGGGTGCTAATGTGAGAGTAGAAGATATGATTATGGGAAAAGAAACCATTTTTACTCCTTGGTTTTGAGCACTTGTGAGTGCTTGAGAACAACTAGCTATCTTAGGGATGTTAGTATCTACTATATGAGGTAGAATATGTAACACTTATATTCTTTGAGCATCACTGATCAAGTTTCTAAGGTCATCCATGATAGGAATTTCTTGTCTCGCTAAAGATTCAGTGCTTAAGTAATCTTGAAAATGCTCTAAATCTTTGTCTAGTTATTTTAATTTCTCACTAGGACCATGGGAAATAGATTTCTCCAATTCTACCTAAAATTTTGATTATGAGGTAGTCATGGGTATTATAAGATTGAGAATGGAGTCCAAGATATGTTGGGTATTAACAATACTTTTTTTGGAAAAATGTGTCTCAACCTTACAATTACATAAGGTTTACTATTGATAGGTAAGTGTGAGGGGGTGTCGAGGGCATTGGGGGTGGTAACCTCACAAGGTGTTAAGGGGGTTTGTCCCCTCTATAGGGGGTCTAGGGATCATGCACACCAATGGGGCTCAGGGATAACATTCATCAAACACAAATTTTATGTATATTTTATTAATATAAATTTGGACCATTCATCATTAGGTGTCATATCTAATGGTAGATATTTTTTGGCTTATTTTTCCCTAAAAGGTGACCCTATATTATAAATGTGTTGTACTATGTTTGTGTATAGCATGATGTAGTCTAAGATTTTGATAGCAATCATATTGCCTCTAGATCTCTAATTGGTGATACTTCTATGAGAAGCTTTCTCTACAAGTATATTGTAATCTTTGTGATTTTCAAACAATATATTGGGTAGATTTAAAAGTGTGTATTTTTTCTCTTGAAAGGGTTTTCTCCACATAAATTACTATGTTGTGGTATGCATGATAATTATGTTTATTTCTATTTAAGTTTCTGTAACTATTTTAAATATTTTGAAAGTATTTAATTATCCACCTCTCAAGATTAGTGTAGGAAGCATTTTCGCTAGTTTAGCTTCCTTAAAACCTTACATGAAAGTGTTATAGGACTTAGGCTCTGTAATGGATGTAGTTATAATGTGAAATGCTATAAGTCTACAAATTCATCTTACAAGGGTATTAGTCATAGGACATTAGGTCATGAATCTCATAAGAGTTTTAAAACACTTGAGTATGCATACTATGAATATTAAGGTATAGAAAAATCATAGTAAAAGTCACAAAATCCAAAATCAAAGAGCAGAACCACATAGAAAACATAGTAATAGATATGTGATCAAATTTAAGCCAAATTTGGCTAGTCTAGGGTGCAAGGACACCATAGAATAGTAAGATTCTTTTCTAAATTAAATTTTGATGTTTCTAATAGTGTTTAAGTGTTTTAGTCATTTGACAATTAAGTTCAAATAGTGAATACATTTCTAGAATTTAACAAAAAAAATATTATTTAATGCAAGATGCAAGTATGCAAGAAATTTTAAAAAATGTTCAAGAAAAAGAATGAGATTCCAAATTCAATTTTGAAATTTAAAGTACAACAACCTATTGATCCTAGTGTGTGAAATCTGGAAATTGAAAGTCTTGAAGGTTTTTGCAAGAAAAGCAATACAATTTTTCAATATATGCAAATGCCTAAATGAATTCCTTGAGTACTTTCAGATTTTATTTTAAATTTAATATGATCTAATACATATTTGTAAATACAATTAGGATGTAAATCTAACTTATTATGACTAAAATTGACCTTATTTTAACTTTGGATGGAATATGCTATGCAATTTTATTTTATTTTTAATGTTTTTTCATGAAATGATGGATTTCTAGATAATGGATGTAAAACAATACAATATTAACCTTAGATATAAGATGATATGATTAATATTTTAGAAGCTATTTAATGTAAAATTGGTTATGTTCACCAAAATGTGTCATTTGGAAAAGGGGTGTTAGTTCTAATATAGATAGATCACTAACATCAATCATTTTCCAATGAACATGTGGAATTTAGATTGGCAAGGATGTGAAATTGACTAACAACTTGAAGGATATAGATCTAAAACTTGCACACGTGAAGACAAGTGAAGGGTTGTGCCATATAGGGACTTGCCTCAATCAAACCTTGTGTTAGTATTTCTACCTGCACAATCAAAATATTTAGTGATAAGATATCATTTTGAGGGATAAACGCTAAATGATAAACAAGTAATAAATTGATAATTTTCTACAACTCATCACTTAGATATGATTTGCTCGATGGACTTAAGTCATGCTCATCACCTTTAAGGATAAGTTTTTGTTTGAATTGATTTGATTTAAAGACCTGCAAACTTTTTAATGCTAAAAAAAATGAAAAACATGAAAAAATTCACATAAAAACTTGACATGATTATTGAATGATGAAATGCTACAATAATTCTAAAAATTATGCTTTTGACTACTTTTAGGATGTTTGATTTTATCCTTGAAATTCTTAGGTGTGTTCCAAAGTTTCATTCTTCTCTTTTTAGGATTAAAATGGTGAAAATATTATGTATTTATATGCAATTCTTCTAATTTCCCAAAAATTAAATCGTGATAGATGAAAATTAGAATTTGAGATTTAAATAATAAATTACTAACACTGACATATTTAGATTTGGGGCCAACATAAGTGATCTAGGGCATAGGACACCCTAAACTAGATCCCTATTTTTCAAGGATCCAAAGTGTCAGGGGAAAAATATTAAATTCCCACTTTGATTTCACATGTTTGATTTTTTGATAAATGTCTAAAATGGGCCATTGAATGCATAATTAGGAAATTAGGTGCACACTTAGGTCCAAGCACTTAGGGGGGAGCAAAACCTAGTGTGAAATTTCTAAGTGTGATAATTTACAATGCTACAATAAATTTATTTTCTATTTCTTGAGAGAATATGTATTCCATTGAGCATCAAGATATCTATTTCACACATACAGAAAAAAAAAAAGAAAGAAAAACTAAAAAAATCCAAAAAATATATAGAAAATTTATGTGTTATGAAAAAATTTATGTATAAGTGGTGGGCGTGGCCGCCAAGGGTCGTTTAGTCGCTAAAAAAAAAAAAAAAAAATTTATGTATAAATTATAAATAATGTTATTTTAAAAATAAAGTAAAAAATAAAATATCCACTTCAAACTTATAATATTTTTTTTTGTGCACTAGATATTGGTATTACCAATCTATATTTAACAAATTATAATTTCATACATTTTTGGAAAAAAACATATATGTTATGGAATAAATTTCATGTTTTAAAATTATTTTAAGAATAAAATTATAAATTTTAAAATCTTACATAAGAAAATCACAAATCATCTTTTTAAGTTTTTTTTTTCAAAATATATTTTTACAATCCAAATAAAAAATTTAAAAAATTACTAGTTTCTGTCATCTTCAAATTCCTAATGATTTAGTTGCTATGAGTGATAGAAAGTCAATTTTTTTAAAAATAATTGCTAATTTCAATGTCCCACTTTTAAAAAAGAGTTGGACACACTATTGTGGTCTAACCTTATTATCGATTACAAGATCTCAATTATTTATTGTGTTACTACCTAGAGTCACTGAAAAAGTAACCCTTCTACTTTTTCTAACTTGTTCAGGCCCTCGTTGTGGTCTTGGCTTAATGTTGCCTTGATTTAATTTTGTAATGTGGATAACAAATTCACATTAGGTCTTGGGCCCTTATGAACTAATAAATTCTAATGATGCCTTGTGAATGTGTTGTGAAGCGTTGTAACACACTTTCACACATTTCTAGGGTTTTATCAATTAACCAAACATATTTTTAAACATAATTAATCTTAATCTTACCTTATTTGGTATGTTGTAAGGTGTTGTAACACACTCACATTTCTCTAGGCTTTCCATTAATAATTTGGATTTCTTATGCTTTAATTGGTCCTATTTTGCATTCACAAGCCCCATTTATTGCATCTTTTTGGGGATAATCCTGACACCAATCAGTAACCAATCATAATTTAGGTGTTGCTAGCTTGTGTGACCTAGATTTAGTCTATGGGACTCATTCACCACCTTGGGAGAATAAGTCCCACCTAGGTCTTTTTGGCCTCGATGCAGGTTTCACACATTTCTAAGAAATTTTCATTTTTGGTCCAATTCATTATGTTTGGTAGGACTCATTCTAGACACCTTGGGTGAATGAGTCCCATGTGACCAAAATTTAAATTTAATTCAAATTTCTGGCGGGATTTTATTCTCCTAGATCTAATGTCGGCTTGTAGTGTTGTAATTTCAAGAATTCTTACATAATTAAGTATAAATACAAGGTTCTTTCACTCATATTCTCTCCTAGAAAATTTTACAAGCATCCAAGAGTTCACAAGAGCATTTGAGAATTCATAAGAGAATTCAACACATTTCAAGAGTAGATTATCAAGCTTTTTAGAGCATTCTTCAAGTTACAATCATCATGTATTTCAAACAAGATCAACATCATTCAAGCAAGAGTCAGGAACCACATCCATTGCAACCATTTCAAGCATTATTGTAGCACCTTATTGCTAGGGTTTGGTGAGTTACAACATTATATTTTCTCATTCATCATTCTCCATTCATATTTTCTATCATTTCAAACTTTAATTACCAATTATAAGGGTTTGACCAAGGAAAACTCCTATTCACTAACCCCACAACATTTTCCCCTCTTCTTCTGTGTGATTTGCAAGGCTAGGTTGTAGATTGGACAAGAAGAAAATTTGGAGAGTAGTTGTCAAATCCCTAAAGTTGTCATCAAGCCATGATAATCTTTGAGAAGGTCTACAAGTGGTAATTTGCAGTTTCAGATCCAAAAACCAATTAGAAAGATCAGAGCAGACCAAAAGGAAAAAAATACAATTTAGAACTTCTAGAAAATCAAAAGTGGACTGATTTGACACTATTGGTGAATGAGTCCCATTGTACAGGCATGATATAGATTTTCACATATCTGGATACCCTTTTGGCTGAAACCTATATCTGCACATTTTCTCAAAAACTAGACTCACTCACCCAGCTTGGTGAATGAGTCCTAGTCAAAATTAGTAGAAATTTTTTCAATGATCTAGACCTCCATTCTACCTTCTTTAGACTCCCATGTGCACACTTTCTACTTCATAGCTTTATGTTACATTTTGCTTATCTTGCTAGGTCATTTAGAGTTAGTTTGCATTCAATTAAGGTTTTTTTTTACATCTTGCATTGCATTGTCTTTTCCAAGTCTAAACTTGGTGGTGAACCCCTCATTAGATCATATTCAATCCCTAGGACAACCCTATTACATGATTTCAATCTCCTTTGCATTGAGATCTCTAGGGTTATCCTTGAGTGGAATCTCTTGAAAAGTGCTTGTGAGTCAATCAATCATCACATCATCATCATCATCATCATTTCCCCCATTCTAATAGGTTTTTCTACCATTTTAAATATTTCACTCACACCAATAAGAAAAATGGTGATCTTTACTATAATGCAAGGAAATATTTGTAACATTAGTGAGATTCAACGAAACCAAATTCACAAAGTTACAGTGATAATCATTATCCATTTTACAACACTTTCCTTGACAATCCTTACTATCTCATCATGTTAAGAAAAAGATAAATGAATAAAAAAAGGGTGTGGCCAAAATGAACTTATCCTTATTGTCTTGCTAAGAACTTGAATACCTTGTATTTCTTGGCATACGTACCTTTTCTCATCTTTGTAATACTAATACCTACTTAACTTTCAACATGGGTTATTTTGGAACTCTTAATGATCTATATGCATGCTAGAAAATATATAGTAAATTTTCATCGTTACTAATATGAAACCATTCCACTTTAATAAATATAAATAATTTTTACTATGAATACATTATGATATAAGCAATTCTTATTAGTAGAAGGCTCATTTTTTTTAATATGATGTATTTCAATGGAATTTGATCACCAAGTTGATAACAATATGCAAGGCATTGATGTTAATAAAAACTTGTCACTACTAAAAATATTTATATGAACATAATGACAAAAAATAAATCAAAATTTTGGGAAAATAATATACCATTTGTATTTCACTATTGTAAGGATGTGTTACATGACATTATATTGATTTTATATGTACATTTTGAAAAGATTTGACATGGGAGACAATAAATTACAATTCATTAAAATGAAGTCTTAGACTTGTGGAGATTTTAAATAGTCAACAAGAGGGTTAAATTTGCACCACAAAAATGATCAAAATAATTTCTATGCACATAAGTTTGATCGCAAAAGGAGAATTGGTATTATAAAACTTGGGGAATGTCTAAAGAGAGGTTTTTTTTTTTTTGAGGTTGAACTAGAAATTAGGATCGAAGGCAACACTAAATAAATTGAAATCATGTATTTGGACTCTATTTCTTTGTTGTCTCTCCAATAAAAATACAACTACTAATTTAATTTGTTCACAAATAAACCTTGACTATGACTCAACTCACATAATAATAAAAAAAATCTTAATAAACAAAATGCATATTAATCAATTATTTGGTAGTCTAATTTTTAAGTGACTATTAGAAATATAATTTCTAAATTTAATTTGTTTCCAAATAGACCTCGGCTTTTACTTGCTTGACCTAAAAAAAATCTAAAAAATTCAATCCACTAAAAATTTCATAATTCATATAGACCTTGGCTTTGACTTGCTTCACCTACTCAAGAAAAACTCTAACAAATTCAATCCTCTAAACAAATTTCATAGTTCATATAGACCTTGATGTTGACTTGCTTCACCTAGTCAAAAAAATATCTAACAAATTCAATCCACTAAACAAAGTTCATAATTCATCTTGATAGTCTAATTTATCTATAAAAAATTCCAATTCTTAAAATTGTATTTATTTTAAATACGTGTTTTGAGTTCAAGAATAGTAATTCTTAATTAAATATTATTTATATCTTTTAAGTGGATGGATTGTTTTGATCAAAAAAGGTTTTATTAAAAGTGAGCAGTAATTTGGCACTTTTAAGAATAGATGAGTTGTGTTTGTGTTTTATTTAAGCAGTCAGTAAAAGCTTTCCCCATCCCACTACATTATCTCAATAAAACAAAATACATATTAATCAATTTTTTGGTACTATAATTTTTAAGTGTCTATTAGAAATATAATTCCTAAATTTAATTGTTTTGCAAATAGACCTTGATTTTGACTTGCTTGACCTACTAAAAAGAATTCTAACAAATTCAATCCACTAAAAATTTCATAATTCATATAGTCCTTGACTTTGACTTGCTTCACCCACTCAAAAAAATCTCTAACAAATTCAATCCACTAAAAAAATTTCATAATTCATATAGACCTTGACGTTGACTTGCTTCACCTAGTTGAAAACAATCTAACAAATTCAATCCACTAAACAAATTTCATAATTCATCTTGGTAGTCTAATTTATCTATAAAAATTCCAATTCTTAAAATTGTATTTATTTGAAATGTGTGTCATTGAGTTTAAGAACAATAATTCTTAATTAAATATTATTTAGATCTTTTAAGTGAATGAATTATTTTGATCGAAAAAGGTTGTATTAAAAGTGAGCTGTAATTCAGCACTTTTAAGAATAGATGAGTTGTGTTTGTGTTTAATTTAATTACAAGTTGAGTTTATTGAAGCATCAATCTATTAGAATAAAATAAAAAATGCAAACCTTTGTAACAATTACCTTTGAAATATACATAGAAAAATAAATTATTTTGGACAAAAAAATAGAAGGGTGGACATTATTCATTGGTCTTGAATGCATTGTTAAAATTGGTTAAATTTGATCATGCATGTTGTATTTATAATTTTTTTGTACATAGCAAAGTACATTGAATATTGTTTATGAATAGTCTTAAAAATCAATTAAAACTTTTGATAGACACAAATTGTAAAATTTTGTAATAGATTGTATTTTAATCTATATAATAAATGCTTATAATTGTGAACTTTTTCTTATTTTAAAAATTGAAATTTAGAGCATTCATTTTAAATGCAATAACTATTACAACAATAAGTATGTGCAACAATGTATAATTTATTTTTCTTGGTACACATGAATTGAAAAAAGAAATCAAAAAGAAAATGTGTTCTCTTAGCTATGGGTGATGAGTTGTAATGAAATATTTAATAATAGCCATCATCACTTTTTTATTAAACTATCATCTAATAATTAATATCAATCATCAAATTTGATTTGATTTGATCTATCTTGCATTTATTTTGATTAAAATTCTACAAATTTAATGACAGATTTAAATTCTCTTTCAATCTCAATTCATCAAATATCTTATATTTATCTAAATAGCTTGTTTTATTTATTGAAGAGAAAGAAATCATGTTTCATTGTACAAGAATACTTTGGCCATACCAAGTATAATGCATCTGATAGGAAAAACACAAGGATGCTTAGTCATAACTCGTCCAATTACTCTAATTATTCATGGTTGACACTAAATCTATAAAACATAAGGATATCTCACAATCTTTCTTGCATTATTCTTCAAACTATTTCAACATATTTTTTTTAAGATCTATTTGATTCTCATCATTAAATAATGTCATATTAAAAAACTGAAAAATCCTTTATATTAATTTTAACAATATTAATTATGTAATAATAATATATCTATTAATTTTTTCTCCAAAATATAAAAACAATTATAATACAATTTCAAACAAAATATTTATCCTATAATTTTTACAATATCTACTCAAAATTACAAGTATGCCCATTGAACCCTTAGGATGTGATTTATAATTTTAACACTTTGACCTCAACACACACATCATTAAGAATAGAATAGATTCAGAAAATCCATGATCCCAACACTACGTCTACTATATAATCTGATCAACTCACTAAATATGAAAACTAACAAGATTGAAATGGGAAGGAATGACCTACTAGCATATGTGATGTGCGCTCTTATTGTACCAACTATAATTTGCAACTATGATGGGTTATTTTTCGGCAGGGGAGTTTCTCTTTGCTTGGGCACCTCACTTATTGGAAATCAAACAATAATCTCAAAGAATGGCACATTTGAATTGTCAAGATATATGTTATTTTCATGAAATAAGTCATATAAACTTGCAAGCCTCTAGTTTTGATAGTCAAGTAAGCTATGTAGTAGTAATAGTATCTTAGAATGATTTTCTCCATGAATCAATCTCCTATAATAGGATTCAAAAGTAGTAGTCATATTTATAATACCATTTTATTCCACTCCACATCATCTTTTATCATTCATCATGACACTACTTAAGGACAATCATCAACATTACCCAAGTCTTCTTTTCTTCATCAATACATAAAGGTGCAACTTGTAGGATCTCTATCTCACTTCTATAATGAATCTCCCTCTTTGAAAATATTATCATTTTGGAAATCTCCTTGGATGGTTATTTTATCTTTCAATATGTCCATTTTCTCTTTCAATTTGATGTAGTCTTGACATCAAAATAGGATCAAGTAAATATTTCAATGTAGCAATGATCATATCTTCATTTGATATTATAATAAAAATTTATTTTCAAGCCAACCTAATCTCATGAGTTAACTTCTACATTGGAGAAGACTAAAGTATTCTATTTTTCACCTACTCCTATTATCAAATAACATAATGAGTTTTAAATTCTAAAAAATTAGTGCTCATTTGAAATAATAATTTCAAAATTTAATATATTTAGATATTTCCTCCAAAAAAGTTATATGATTTAAAAATGGTACCTCATTTTAATTCTACATGTGAAATTTATCACTTTAGAAAATTTGTTAAATTTCTTGTATTGTGTTTTTCACAAACTCCCTTCAAGTAATTTAGGCTACCATAGAAGGGTTCCTTAGGTTCTATTTTTAGTTGTCATTTCAAGAACCATGGATCTTATACATATGTCATATTTAGGCCTTGAATCTCATTCTATGATCAACATACCTGAAGAGAGAAAGAGTGAGAAAGGGGTAGATGGAGAGGTGGGGAGAGAAATCATGGGAGAGAGAGAGAGGGAGGGAGAGATAGCTAGAGAAAGGAATTGATAAAGATATGAAGATGAAGAGAGCTAGAGTTAGGAAAAGATAGAGGGAGGTGGAGAGAAAGAAAAAAAGATATAGAGAGGAAACTTAAGAGATCTTGAGGAAGACATGAAGAGAGTAAGAATGAGGAGAGATTTATGTGAGGGATAGAGGGAAAGAGAGTAGGAGAGAGAGATAGAGAGTCAGACATAGATTTAGAGAGAGATAAAGAGATTTAGGGAGAACGAAGAAGTGATGAAGATATGAAGAGAACGCAAAAGTAGGAAGTGAGAAGAGTTAACAATGCATGTTATACTATCATATCCCTAATTCTAACTCTTATAACCCTTAGGTAATCATGTTAACTAATTATATATGTATGTGTGTACATAGAAATATATACACATACATTCATACATATATATATGTACATACATACATATATATAATTAGTTAAGGTGTTATAATATTTCTATATAACATCAAACAACAATATGGTATAATTGAAACAACATTTTCAGACATGTAAGAGTCACTATAATTGAAGAACAAAAAACCCATACATCAAATTCAATTGAATGTAAATGAACAAGGCTGTGTTAAATGAAACAAGCATTACATGTTATACTATCATATATGCAATTCTAACTCTTACAACCATTGGGTGATAATGTTAACTAATTATATATTTGTATGTATGTACATACAAATATATATACATACATACATATTGAAATGGAGAAAAAGAGAACCCGAGGCTTTGATGTGCAAAACCTAGGATTCAATTTGGGAGATTTTATCTAGTGTTTAATTAAGATGGAGATCAACAAAGTGTTTAGATTCAATTTGAACCTTGAAGGTGAGCTAACATATATATTTGTATGTACATAAAAATATATATACATACATACATATTGAAATGGAGAAAAAGAGAACCCTAGGCTTTGATGTGCAAAACCTAGGATTCAATTTGGGAGATTTTATCTAGTGTTTAATTAAGATGGAGATCAACAAAGTGTTTAGATTGAATTTGAACCTTGAAGGTGAGCTAATTAGACCTGGATCTACATCTTTGAGGGATGGGAAATAGATTGGAATGATTTTCCTTTATTAACCTAATTAGGAGCTATATGCCCTAATATTAAGAATGCAAGATTTTGACAATGTACAAACTAAAACAATGTATTCTAGGTAGATCTTGCAAGGGAAAAATGATGTGTACCTATCATAAAATTTGGATCCAACATGCATAGTATAACTAATTCACCTAAGGGCATATAAGTCCTTGTAGGGGTGTCCTAATTTGCTTACATAGTAATTTTATGGCAGATCTAAGACTCTTGTTTCCACTTGCAAAGTTGCTAGATCATTGTCAAATAATTATGTAGATGAGTTTTTCTGAGTTAAGAAGGTTTAGGGATTTGAATAAAATAATGAATGATAAATATTAAAACTTCCTTCAATCCTCTTCAAACCTAAAACCTGCACATTCAAAGAGAGGGAAAATGTTATGTCATTTAGGCGATCACCTAAGTCAACCCCCATGTTAGTGATTCCACTTCCACAATGATAACAATGATAAAATGGATAAATGATAGGAAGGCATGATGAAATCACAAAGTGCTGCAAATCACCAACCTTCAATAGCTTCCTTGAAGGAACAAAGTCATAAAAATCACCTCAAGGTCTTGGATCTTGCTTAAATTTG
>VDFB02142050.1:0-10166 GCA_007258455.2 Sequoia sempervirens
TACACTCCATCACAATTTTCCCTTCCACCTCAACCCACATACCCCAATCCCCTTCTTACACAACTCCTTACAACTCTTTCATCTATGCAACATCAACTTTCCACCATTAGTCAAGGTCAAACTGCCCCAACCACATATCATGTCTGTGGCAGCCCCTTATCCTTAGAAATATTACGTACCCCATTTCCACAAGGGATAGAAATTCCTTGGTTTGAGAAATACTGAGGCAAATGAGATCATATCAACCATGTTAATGCTTATACAGCTTTGTGTAGTGACTTTGTCCTTGACGATAAAATTTTAGCAAAAATATTTCCAAGGACCTTGAAAGATACTGCATTAGAATGGTTTTCCAACTTTCCCAATCATTCCATCCATTAATTCAATGAATTGGTGGATGCTTTCATTAGTAACTTCCAAGTTCATATGACACCTAAAAAGAAAATGGTAGACCTTATGAGATGTAGACAAAATACGAATGAAAAAGTGATAGATTTCATCTCACAAATACCAATCCTTATATGCTCAAATTGATGTCAAGATTCCAAATGCACATCTACAAAAGATGTTTATCGAAAACTTGCACACCAACCTTCAGGATAGACTCACCATGATGAAATTCCCTTCACTCATGCATTTATGTACAACCTTATGTGACTACCAAAATTTGGTTTCAAGTCGTGATTCAAAATCCACTTATAGTTGAGTTGACAAACTAAAACACACCAATCAAAACCAAAATAACACAAAAAACTTCTGCAAACCTAATAGAGGCTTTTTACAATTTAATCTTCCTCCTCAACCACAATCACCACCAACCCAACAAGTTAAAAATTCAATGGCCATTGTTAAGGCATCTATGCCTTATCATTATGAGGATTCGAAGAGACAATTCACTACTTTACCTAATACTTTCCATAATACAATGAACTAGTTAATTCAAAAACACCTGCTCACTTTGCCACCTATTATACCACTTGATCCAAACCAACCATTACCACCCAATTTCAAGCCTAATGCTTATTGTCACTTTCATTTCCAAAATGGACATGATACTAAACATTGCAAGCATCTAAAACATCTAGTTCAAGACCTCATTGAGTTAGGCCATTTTTCCATTGATGGTGTTAATGATCAAGGAAATAAGTCCAATACACCCCCTAACCAGAATTTACAAATTTTCACCAAAACATACTACCTCATTTGTCAAGGCTAGTGAACCTTCAAACCCTGATGTAATGACTATTGATACAAATAGTGAACAACATGATACAACTCCTATTTTTACCCAAGTTAGTTCTATGGATAACTCTATGGCTACGATAGACGTTATCTCTTGTAAGGGACAAACCACTAAATCGCTTGATATTAGTTTTTCTGCTAAAGATATACTACAAAAGCTTCCTAATGGTCCTCTCTACATAGCTAGCAGGATCTATAATAATCCCACTAATGGAATATTAATAGATCAAGCTTGTGGTGAGAATGTGATCATAGAGGAGTTTTTGGTATTGCATGAGCTATATCAAGATGAATATAATAAACCCACTACATGGATTAAAACACATACTAGTTTTGCATGCCCTACGATTGGATCGATCGTGCTACCCTTACAAATAGGACCTAAAGCTTTGGAGGTAACATTTTCAATTATTCCACAATCTAACCAATTTCATTTACAACTAGGCCTCCCTTGGCTTTGCTAAATGAAAGCGGTCCCATTAATTGTTCATAATTGCTTCAAGTTTCCACATGACAATGAGATAGAACTTGGGTATGTGCATATTATGATGGGCCAAAAAGTGGCGATATGATGGGTTTTTGTAGGGTATGTGGCTGACGACTTTTTTTTAACCCAAAATTGATGAAACAAAAAGGGTTTTTAAAGGATATTCTCAACTTTCCACCAATATAATTTATGCTTTACTTTGAATTTAATAAATAATTATTATTTATTTTCTATTTGAATTACAACTAAAGTCCTGATTGATAGGTTGATTGAAAAACATCTATAGCTTCAAACCAGATCACATTTTTTTTGAACCAAAAACATGTGTCACATTCCTATGCTTTGCATACTATAGGATTAAAAAATGAATTTCATGAATTTTGACCAAGTTATGTACACATGTTTCATTTTTGTAAAATTTGTCATAAAATCATAATTAATTTTTACTTGGAAAAAATTACAAAAAATATGCACTGCACTGGACATGAGAGTCCCTCACTTATATATTAAAATCTTATAAAACATTATCATTTTGATAAAAGTACTGCACAGACACCTACTTTGTTTTTTCCTAAAATTTAAGTACTACATTGAAATTTCAAATTTTCACCAAAATAGATTATTATTATTTTTAAATAAACTTAGTAGTTTACAAAATATATTCAATTTTCAAATTCTATTCTCAAGCATATTTGAAATAAATATAGATAACTTTATTCAAATTTTTACTGCTGCTGCTTAATTTATCATTTTTCACCTGCCACTTAAGGGCTCATTTTTCCATGATGACCCTACACATACTCAGCCACCCATTAACTATAGTGGGACTGGTTCCTTTGATTCCAAAGGTAAATTTCTATTAGAAGCCTTTATTCGAACCCATGGAACCTATCACCCCTCTAGAATAACTTTTCTTTCTTCATACAGAAAAGTTTAAAGCCAAAAAGTGAGAAATGCAAACATTCTCTTCATAACTCACCTCGCCCACTGTACCTGGCCATCATGGATAAACCATGTCACCTAAGCTCTAAAATTGGAGCAAAACCATCAAACCTTTTGAACAAATTCACCCCTCAAAAATTTCTACCATCATTTAAACAATGTATGGGAACCAAATGTTCCCGTCAACCTCCTCACCTTAAACAAGTGTATAAATCCAAAGAGAAAGTGGTTGATCCATCCTCTTCAGTTTCTTTTGTTCTTCCCCCTTCGAAAGTAGAAGAACCTATGATTACTCAATCCGTTCTTACACCTCCACAACTCCAACATAGAATTAAATAGAACCGTGATGCTAGGGAATGTAGGCATTGTCATCGTCTCCTTGCTCATCAATCTCACATAGAAGACGATAAATAAAATCAACCTTTACCTTTGATAGAAGTAATAGATGACCACCCTCCTTCTCTTGACCTACCACAAGATAGTCCCATGCAACAACCTCAACAAATTGAACCAATCCAACAACCTCCACTTTTAATCCAACCATCTTTAGAAATCACCCTTTGTCCTCCTATTTTCATTAATCTTGATGATGATGATGATGATGGTGATGATGATGATGGTGATGATGATGCAGAGATTGCCAAAATAGATGAAGAAGTGCATAACAGTTTAAATTCTTTATTTTCATCCACAATGAGCTTAAATGATACATCCCCTCCACTAAGTGAAGAACCTAGTACGACTACTGGTTTGACGCTTGCAATTATTCCTTTGGATAATCAACCACCCTCGCATTACATTGAACATGATTGTGAGGTGGATGACTTGTTAGATGGTTGACTTGCATTCGCCTAACTAGCCTTTTTGCTTTTCCTTTTTTCCTTTTCTTTTTATTTGTGTATTGTGTTGCCCTGTATCGTGTGTTTGATGTTCTCTCTCTTTGTACACTTCTTCTATTCATACCTCTATTCTTCTATTTGTCATGCATTATCTTTTTCATTTTCTTTTTATGTTTCATTTTGGGGATGACGCAAAGCATAGAGATTCCCTATGTCCCTTCCATGTTGACCCAAAAGGTCATTGTCTTTTTCTCTTTTTGTTTTGTGTTCTTCTTTTGGGGATGACACAAAGCATAGAGATGCCCTATGTCTCTTCCATTTTGACCCACAAGGTCTTTGTCTTTTTCTCTTTTTGTTTTGTGTTCTCCTTTTGGGGATGACGTAAGGAATTCAGACCAAAATGTCTCCTTCATTTTGACCTGAAAGATTTTTCATTTTATTTCACCTTTTCATTTTCATTTCTCTTGTGTTTTCCTTTTGGGGACAATGCAAGGCATCAAGACCGCAATATCTCTTCCATGTTGACCCAAAATAACCTTTCTTTTTCTTTTGTTTTTGCTCTCTTTGTGTCATTCTTCTAGTTCTGTGTGCTTTGGGGAATGATGACAGTTTTGAGATCTTTCATAAAAACACATTGCAACAACAAGCATACTGACCCCAAATCCATAGATCCCTTATGTGTTTGGTGTGTATTCTTTTTTGGGGGGCAACTCCCTTTCTTTTTTTTTCTTTTTTCCTTGACATGACATAGCCTAACTTCGAAACATATGACTTGGAATAGGGCTTTCCAAGTTGGCTCTCATTTCCTTTTTTCTTTTTTCTTTTTCTTTCCTTTGCTACTTTAAAGTAGTTGCTCATAGAATGATTTGTGGCAATTCCTTTCAAGTGGGAGGCATACATTACCATTTTTTCATTTGCATTCTTGGTTCCTAGTGCAACTTTGTCATTTATATGATGCATTTGTCACTTTGTGGATGAAATTGGGTATGATTTCCTTCATAATTGTGATCTATCTCAACATATTACATTCCTCTTGGTGGCTTGATGTGATACACTGCATCCCCTAAGTTGTGAATATACTATTCTTTGATTGGTACTCTCTTGGATACATTAGACACAATGTTCCCTAAGTGATTGACCTTGCATAAACTAAACAAGACTCCTTTGAACATCTTTTTATGTTTACATTTTCACATTTAACATTTTGTATTCCTTTTACCACCTTTCATAACACAACTTGCATGACTGTGGTACCTTTGTCTTTTTGTTCATGGAATTTTTCTTTGTGGCACCTTGTTAAAGTTATCAACGCGTATAAATTTGGCATGGTTGCATGAGAAACCCACCTAGTGGCATGACTTTTCCCCCATATCCACTTTTGTGTTTGTGAGTGCATACCAACTAGCATATGTATCTTACCTTTTTTGGGCTTTCTCACCCTGTGGACAACTAGTTTTGTGGCCCTAGAGTGAGTATATAGGTAGGCTTTCTCACCCTGCGGACAACCTAAAGTTCCATGGCCCCAGAGTGAGTATACAGTTGGGCCTTCTCACCTCGTGGACAACCTAAATTTTTGTGGCCCCAGAGTGAGTACACATTCTCTTTTTCAAACAATTAGCCTAGATCTCTTTCCACAGCTCGTTGGATTGACAATCAAAGCTTCATCTAATTCTTTTCAAAACTTGTGTGTTCCTTTGTTCTTATTTGTAGTTTTCCATGGGATCTTCATCTTGGGGGCTTGATCATACCTCTTGATCATTGTCATTCCATCTTGCTAATATAAGTGCATTTGAACCCTCCCCTCGATGTTCATGGCTACTTTAGTGAGAATTTGAAATAGGTTCATCCTCTCACTAAAGTGGGGGAAAAATGTGTTGTAGAAAAATGGTCTCTTGTCATTTTCATGGCCTTTTAGGTCTTGTTTCATGGTGTTGGAACTATGTTTCTCTAATTTTACGTTGTAACATGGCTTAAACATGCTTATTTAGGTACTAAAATTCAAAGAACAATGTCTTGTGAAGGTGTTGTGAAGTGTTGTAAGAAATTTCCAGATTCTTCTAGACTCTATTTAATGCAATTTACCTAAAAATCACCTTTTTACTCATCAACAAGTCCTATTTTGAAGTGTTGTAAAGTCTTGTAACAAGCTTTCACACTTTTCTAGGCATATTTTCACTATTTACACCCTTCGCATGCTTTATTTGGTCTCTTTATGCCCTCATAAGTTGTAATTAAGTGTATTTTTGAATTTTATCCCAACAAATAACATTAAATACAATTTTTTTCTTGACACATGTTTTTAGGTCCTAGGTGGGACCCATTCACTATGGGTGGCGAATGAGTCCCCCTTGGCCTCAAATTCAAAATATTTTAAATTTCCTTTCAATATTTAATTCAAAATCACTTGATGTTAGCCTGTGATGAGGTATAAATGGATACTAAGGCACAAGAATTGTATAAATATGTTATTTTCACATCATTTTACATCTCCTACAATTCTCCAACATTTGCATATCATACTCAAGCATTTTACATCAATAATTCAAGCACTTTGGAGCAGCCATTGACATTACTTCAGAGTTGCATCATCAAGGGTTAGGTAAGTCAATAGCAATTTCATGTTATTATTTTATCTTTCTCTTTCATTTCATTATCTCTTCAAGGGTTTAATTACCAAAAGTGGGGTTTGACCAAGGAAAACCCCTATTCACTAACCCTCAATCATTTTTCCCCTACTGCATGTTTTTTTGCAACTCTTTGTATACAGATTTGATAGGTTATTAGGTGTTGAAGATTGATTTCTAAGTTAACTAAGTGCTTCAAGTCAACTTAAGTCATATTCAAGCTTGGAGAGAGTTATTTGTCTATTTTTTGCAGAACTGACTTTGACAACCTAAAAAGCAGACATTTCCAAATCTAGTGTTGTAGTGTTGTCTCCTAATTTTTCATAAGTTTGGGAGAGGACTAATTCACCACCTATGGGGAAT
Organism: Sequoia sempervirens; assembly: GCA_007258455.2. Taxonomy (NCBI): domain Eukaryota; kingdom Viridiplantae; phylum Streptophyta; class Pinopsida; order Cupressales; family Cupressaceae; genus Sequoia; species Sequoia sempervirens. Next base: position 6,498 of record VDFB02142050.1, read on the forward strand.
GAGTCCCACCTTACGATTAAAAATCTAAATTTTGTCAGATTCTGGATCCTGGCAGACTAAAACCAGCTCTTAACATGTTTTCACTAGGAAAAGGATTGATTCGCCACCCTAGGCGAATGAGTCCCACTGTGAAAATTCAGTAATTTCCATAAGCATTCAGAACATTGTATTGGCTAGTGGTGGGGAATGGTGAATGGGAGATTTGGGTGTTGGGTGGAAAATGGACTGGCTAGTTGTGAAGGTGATGTGAATTGGATGTGAATTTGGCATAAGCACATGCTTGCATAAAATATGTACCAATTTGGAATAGAAGCATGCTCACATAGCACATGCACTAATGTGGCATAGGCACACTAGGGTTTGGCACATGCATAATTTGGCACAAGAATGCTAATGGGTATTACATCCACCTCATTGTATGTCACATAAACATAGGTTGTGCAATAAGCATAATTGGTTGTGATGCATGTGCACTGCATGGTTCATACATAATAGGCTGTGGTAGAAGTGCACCAACTTGTCATGTAGCACAACATGGGTGGTGTATTCACAAAAGTATTGAGTGAGCAGATAGTGAGGAAAATTTAGTTTGTTGGGGAATGTTTAGGTTAGGGTTTAAGGAGAAAATCAGCTAGGGTTGGGTAAAATGAGGGTGAACACATTTTTTGGATATGGAAACATGTTAGGAGTGAAATGCATCGATCGGTCGTCGGAAAAAGTCGTTAAGATCATCGATTGAAATGAAATAAGTTGTCATCATCGAGATAAAGTCCGCCCGTCGGTTCGTCCGGGAATAAGATTAATAAATAAAAGCTTCGTCGAAAGTGAAAAAGTTAATCGTCGAGTATTAAGATCGAGGAAAAAGTCGTCGTCCGCTTCAGTTAAAACCATCGGAAATCATCCGTCGTTCGATATCGCATCATCCATCGTTCGTCACGTCCGGCGCGTCTTCATCATCCATCGGTGAAAGCGGGCATCGTCGGCTTTCGAGATTCGGCGAGATTAATAAATTAATAAATGTGTAGATATTTCTCATGGTGGTGGACCAAGAGAGGTAGCCCACAATGTTGAGGTTGATGGGATATTTTTTCCCTTCAACTAGATAATCCCTTCCTCCATGTCTTGCACATCATCTATACATAAATCCTTACATAGATCAATACTACCTTCAAAATAAGAATGGGTGAACATATTTGCACTCTCTCTAGGAAATATTGAATCTATTATCAAATTCAAAAACTTGTAAATGGTTGACATTATCTGGTACACTAGGTCAATAAATCATTTCAATCATATATGAATCTTGCTTGAAATCCAAATAAGGTAAGAATAAAGAAGTAGATATAACCAATGAATCATCTTTAGAGTTTATGTCCCTAGGTAGTGCTTCAATTGAGAATGCATCAAAATTCTCAATACAATCCCACACTTTATTCTAATAATGCTTTAACCTTTCATTCTTGACTGTGAAAATCTTATGCACCTGTTTGACTATTAACTCAACATATCCCAATACTCGTAGAATTTTGATTCCTTTTTCTTTTGCTAGCAATAGTCCCAATAACAAAGCTTCATACTCTATAGTGTTATTGGTGCTACCAAATTCTAATTTATATGAGAAAGGGAAATTTTCACCAGTAGGGGAAATCAAGAACACAATTGCACCTAATCCTAAAATGGAGCAACTCCCATCAAATTCTACAATCCAAAGTTCAAAGGAATATCCAAACCAATAATTTCAATATCTTTGCTTGGTTCTAAAATGAGCATATACTTCCCAATTTCTGATTCTTCAAACCAAATCTATGACCTAGGATCCTATTACTTCAATACTATAAATTTTTCTTTTGGATTTGGTTTTAGGTGTACCTTCTTGTTTCCTATGGAATTTTAGGTGTGAGACTATCTATATTTCACCTCCTAATCTTTGCAAAATCTTCTACTCAAAAGCATGCAATAACAAGTCAGGATATCTGCTACAAGGATGGTCAATTTAAGCCTTTGTCCAAGATAAGCTGCAAGAGAAATATGGGAATATTTAATTTTTCCAAAAAAATGCACATGTTTGGACTCCATAGAATAAAATTTTCCAAAAGTTTTATTCAAGTACAATCCCAAAGCTTGAGCCACTTTTGCAAGCATAAAATTATCAAAAGCACCTGATTCAATAATACAATTACTTAACCTATATTCATTAATAAATAGACACACATAGAAAGGATTAGGTTTTTCCCCTAGATTATTTGATATGATTTTTTTTTTCATTGATAAACTAGATGAGGGCTCCTCAACATTAATCATTTGGTCATGCAAGACAAAATGAATTTCAGAACTCTCATATTTCACATACTTTACTAATCTATCTAATTCCTTGTGATTCATTTTTTAGGTACTCTACCTGTGAAATTTGTAATTTGGAGTTCTTACAAAAATCCACTATCTCAAAATAATTAGAATTTTCAACTAATGATGAATCAAAAATTTTATGAATATTTTATAAAAATTTAGCTTCCTTGAGAAGAGTAACCATTCTTAGATGAAGCACTAGATTAGGTCAACAAGAATTTAGTGGTATTCCATGTACCTAAATATGATTTGAATTTTGTTGACCACAAGTAAATATTTCATAGGAAGAATCATCTAAAAGAGTATAAATATTTTACCCCTCTCAAAATAAAATTCATATTCAAGAAATCCAATTGTAGATTCACCACATTGACTAGAAACACTCTCTTCATCAATGATTTCCTCAATAACCTCCTTGTAGTCATTTGCATTAATTTATTCATCTCCGAACAATCTACTCCATCATGACCAATGGTTAAATGAAAAGCACACATTATTTTTATTCCCACCCAGAGGTGCTTATATATCAAGTCTTTCTTGAGTGGGTAGAAGAGAAAGAGTTTAATTATTTGATTGTATGTTTCCTTTTATAGATATATCTTGATATGGCTAGGAACTTTTGGGAATTTGTCTCTTTAGGGAAATTATGCCATTAGCTAATATTTGAGTCATAGGATCTGATGAGGTATAAGCTTGAGACTTACTTAAATGCAATTCTCTTTTTCCATTTTCTTGTTGTAATCAAATCATCTTCTAATTCAATTGCTAGAAGGCATTATGTGTACACCCAACACCCCTTGCAACAAAGAAGGCATTATGTGTTCATCAATTGAAACTTTACCCTCTACTTTGAACTTAGCAATTTTTTTCCTTAAACCATTAGGTAATTCATGTAGCTAGTCACCAAGGGCCAAAGGTCCTATAGCTTCCCCCCAAGGAACTGGTAACTAATGAGCCATGTTTTGTGTAAAATTAACAACCAGGGGGACTATAGTATTGTGTAGGATAAGAGCTTGATAGGTATGAGAACAATTTTATTCTCTCGTTGTTGAGGATGACTTACTTTTCAATATAATTATCATATTCATTCATGTAAAAATAGAGAAATTACCTTCTTGCAAGGCTTAACAAACTACATCAATAATACCTCTCCTTTGTTCATATCTGGTATATCTTCCAGAATCTAGTGTAACTGAAAAGATTAAATAACTTGTCTTCTAATGTATGCTCTAGGAAGAACAATAATTCTATCAATGATTTGTAATTGTTGTCCTGGTCTTAGGCTTTTAAATTTTTTGTGTGGTGCAACTCCCTCTTTATATT
>VDFB02142055.1:0-66626 GCA_007258455.2 Sequoia sempervirens
AAAATGCTCTAGAGCATTTTGTGACAAACAAGAATCGAGAACCCAGAATCTCTGGTCTCAATCTCACCATCAAACAAATAAGTCAGAATGCAAGGATTCAAAGAATTAGAACCAAAGGATAAACCAAAGCCTCCATAAACTGAAAGTCCAAGTGTGTGCACATGAGTTCATTTCCCTCCTTAAGTTACTACAGAAACCAAGTTAAGTCAAGCCAGGCTACGTAAGGATTCTAACTTCAAAAGCAACCTAGATAGGGCCTCACTGTCAGTCAGGTGACCATAGCCCCGACGAGGTTATCACTGTGACCCTCTTGAACATAGCTCTACTGCCAACCAGGCATCCATAGCCCCAATAGAGATATTTAGGTACCCCTGATAAGTTGAATTTATTCTTTTGATATTCAATATTTTATTTTTCTTTCTTTTGATATTCTTTATATGTCACTTTCATTTCAACTTGTGAACAATGAAGCTCACACTCAGGGTTGAGAACCACAATGGCACTAAAGCAGAAATAGAATTTTTCACTTGACAAGACTTCACAAGGATTCCTATAGTGACACCAAGATTCTTAAGATATATGATGGATATAAGATTTCAAAGTATTTCAAGTTCAAATCCACACCAGTGACTCAATCTTCTATAAATATGACATTAAGACAGTTGGCAATAGCAAAGACCTCAGCCATCCTTTCAAGATGTAGGACTAAATTTCACCACGAAATACTTAGAACAATTCCAGTGAAGATAGATTTGCCATGCAGGTGCAACACATCCAGGTGAAAACAGAGAAACCCCCAAAACAAGAGTAGAGCAAAACAAAACAAACCAAAACAAACCAAAAGCAAACCTAAACTAACCACAACAAACAAAAGCAAAGCAAAAAGGGAAACCTAATCAAAAGCAATCTATCCTAACTATGTTCAAAAGACTCATAACCACTCATCATCAGATAGGGTGAACTGAGACCCACCCCTACTTGACTCTTCAGGGAATAAATAAGCAACAAGGTGATGGTAATAGTCCTCAAGAATGCAAATTCATCTTTATATTTAGCAAAACAAGGCTCAATAATGCAACACTCAAACTCAAACTCATAATCAGGAATGATCAACAATTGAGGCAACTCATTAGGACCATGATTAATCTATATGCAAGTAGCCTTTCCTAAATTCCCATAATCAAATTGATAAGATTCATAATTCATAGCAAGGAGAGAAACAACCTGATTTTATATTGTTGTAGACTAAATGTGGTATCCAGCATCCTGCACTTGTAAAAGGTTGATATCTATGTCATCAGGAGGTCTCCACTGATGATGCAATATCCCTCCTTCTTCGTGAGGGAACAATGTTGAAAAAGTAAAAGCCTCATCATGCATAGTAACTTCCTCATCATGATGTTTGTCAGGAGGCCTCACAGACTGATCTTCAAGTACATCTTTACCTAAAGTAGGATAATCAAGCTCATTAGTGATGGTTGCAGCATTGTTATTCTCAACACCATTTGGGTTTTCCTGCACATGCATAGCCATCTTTTCATCAATACAAGAAATATGTGAATTTTTATTGAATTCATCGACAGAATGTCATGAGTGAAGGGACTCCCTGAATTCCTCCCCTACTGGCATTTGTTCTGGTTTTGGATTGCAACTGTAACCCTCAGGAAAAGAAACCTCTCTACCCACAATATTAAATCCCACAATTTGCTCCAGGGAATGTTCATTAGCAATCTGTTGAGGCTCCTCAATCAAAAGCTCAACCTCCTCTAGGACTGCCTCAGCATTAACACTGTCAGATTTATGTATAGGCATATCATATAACATGAGGATTTCCTCAGTCTCCCATCCTTGAGGGTCAACTATCAGTACATAATTTCCCAAGCATGTTTCAGACAGGAATGCCTCCTTAAAAGTATTTGCATCAATATGGCCTGAAGTACCCTTTTGTTCAGTTTGCATATTCTTTTCAAGAGACCCTAGTACTACACCCCTAATGGTAGGATCCTTTAACAACTCATGACAAGAGAGACTTACTTTGACTTTCTTGAGTTCTCTGACCACATACTCCCCTATTTTCTCTATAGTCATGGTAGAACAGTTTCCCTTAGAGCTATCTATCAATTCATCCTTGCCATTTTCAATGCTTCCTCCTTTATTAGCATCAGACTGTCCTCCATTTAGGAAATACTGAGTAGACACATGATGGAATGCCTGAACTTCTTCAGTTGCATATTTTTCTTCATCTGGTGGGCCATTATCATTCTCCTCATTACCTCCAAACGATTGAACTATACATTCTTCACTGTATAGATGCCCTGTTTCAACACCTTTATCCTATTCTTCTTTTGGTTCATTCTCTTCACTGTTTGGAAATGGGACGTGATTTACCACCAGGACTGATATGTCATAAGGACTAGAAGGCACTATCTCTAGCCCACTCGAACTACAGCTAGCATGTTGAACCTTTAGCTGGAAAATGGACACAACAGCCTGGAATTCTTGACAGTCTGGCTCAGAATGTTGATTAGTATTATGAAGCCTGCACCATCCTAAAAGAGCTATTTTTGCCAGATAAACTTCACTAGGTTTCCCCTGATTGTTTGGCTAATCCAGAGAAGTTAAGGCTTCTCCATTATTCTGAGTGGCGGCTGCCTTCCATGACCTCTATCAAGATATTGTTCTTCATCAAATTTCTGTCTTTGAGCCTACATCATATCCGTGTTGCTTTGATCATAATTGGACTGAATCCCCCTTTGGGTTGCATGGGATTGACTATTTTGGTGCCTTAGGTAAGTGACTTCAGTGTTCAGCCTCTCAACTAGCTCTGTGAGTGCATCCAACCTCTCCTTGTCTGCACTATTTGATGGAGGAATAATACTAGCTGAATTCTGCATATAAACATCCTGTGATCCATGATTCAAGGGTTGATTAAATATCTCAAGGTTCTGTAAGTAACTAGGTATATTGGCTTGTTGATGACAGAAAGCAGGTTGGTTCATATTTGGATGGTAATTTGGCATGAATACAGCTTGACTCAGGGGATGACCCAGGTGTGAAACCAAGGGTGATTGAGGGACTGAACTCATCATAGGTATTTGTTTAGCCAAGGGTCCAGACAAGTGTTGTCTCAAATTTGTACTCACCTTAACAGCCACATCATAAGCTTCAAATAAGCTACCAAGAGGGTTTTCTTTCCATTTGATGAAAGTAGATGTTAAACTATCCAAAGCTTCATAATAAACCTCCCTAGTAGAGGCATCATCTATAGCATAAGGGGTTTGTAGCCTAGCATAAGCCCTATGGAATCTATTATTGAAAGCCACTATCGGTTCATTTACTCCCCTCTTGATTCCAGTAAACTGCAAAAGTAACTCATTTGCACTGATTGGGATCTGAAATTTTTGTAAAAATGTAGTCTCCAGCTGAAGCCAAGTAGTGATAGACCTAGCAGGAAGACGGTTATACCAACAAAATTCCTCATCATTAAGGGAATATGGGAAAAGTCTGCATGCAACATCCTCATGATTAATTCCCCTATCCTTAAAGGTAGTCTTAAAAATCCTAATATGCTCCTCTGCAGTCCTATTTGGATCATTAACATGGAATTTTGAACAAAAGTGTTCAGGGTTTTTAGGCATAGGATTGCAATTGGCGAAACTTAGGGGGGATGGGTTGGTTGCTAGGAAAGCCATTAGTGGAAGTGGGGGGTGGTAATGGCTGATTTATGACTAGCTGAGGTTGTGGACAGGGAATGACCTTAGACTCAGATGAACCCGATGAAGATGAGGATGATGGAGACGTGAGAGGTGGATGGGATGATGATGATGATGATTCTCCCCTTCTTTTGGTCCTTCTTGACCTAGTAGGCTCTGGTAATTCCTGAAATTCCTCCTCTCCTCGAGTAGATCTTGTCCTTCTTTTGAATCTCCCAAGAGAGATGGCATTCAAAAATTGATCTAGCTTGCTTATTCGGGCCCTCCTTCTAGCGCCAGTTCCTGTTGATCGTGTTTTCTACACAATAACAACCAGACAAAATATGATATCCTATCTCTCTTGAAAGGTAAATCTCTATCGGCAAGCTTTAAGGGATAACCCCAAGGTCTCTAATGTCAGGTCTTGATAGTGCATAAACAACTCAGTAACGAAATGTGAAAATGTTGGTAATCACAATGGGACCTTACTACAAGCAAAATACTAAATCGACTTTATCAAATCTAACAATCTAGCAATACATCGATCCTAGATTTAACCCAATAATCAAAGAAATAGAAAAAGAGAAAGGTTTCAAAGAGATTTCTAAACTTAATACTAAACCTAAGATTAACAATGAAAGTAACCAATACTCGAAATGGACCAATCCTTCAAAACTGATCTCTGCTTGACCAAGATAAATCTACAATCTCACAGAAAATAGTGAAATCTTCTGAGGTGTTAATATTTTCAAATCATGAACATTCATTCAACAACCCTTTTGCAGTTGAAAAGAACAAATCCTCACAATCGAACTAAGCATACAAAATATGAAGTCCAGGCTAACTTTGCAAAGCAGCTAACAATCAGTTGGTTGCGAAAAGTATGGACTGAAGGATTGCTGCAACATTCAAGTATTAAATCACAAACATCATCGAATCAAATCTAACCTAAATATTAACCTTCTCAAAGCAATTTTAAAGATAGAATAAAAGAACCATGCAAAACAAAAGAAAACAATAAGTATGGCACCAAATCACAATGTCATTTCTTGTATTCAAATTGTCCACCGTAGCAACAATTCCATATTTCTGTTACAACATTTGCTTGAGAATACCTACTTGCTACTAACTACCTCTACTTCTAACTATTTGCTCTGTTTCTAATTCTATATTCTAACAGTCTAACTCTTCCACCTAACTAACCTATCTAACCCTTTACAAATGAGGCGAAATTCCCAATATATAGAATTCCCCAGAAACCCGTCGGACAGGCAAGGGTTTCACAGCATTAATGGCACAACAACTCGGTTAAGAGAAACCCATGGCCAGTCAAATAAGCATAAATGCACGTTCCATCCAAGTCGGCCTGAGATCCGCAACACAGTTCAGACCAATGCGCGGGAAGATAGTAGGGAAGCACAAATCGCGCCACAGCCTATTATTAGCTCCCTTCCCTATTATCTCTGTTCTAATCTGGCTCTTCATGTACCTTCAAGAATGTCCCATCCAAGCCTGCCACAAGCAGTAGGGGCAGAACCCTAAGTCAATCCTCAATGGATGCAATCTCTTTTCTTGACTGTTTGACTGACTTATCCCAATCCACCTTATATGCCAAATACTTATCAATGACTGCAAGGTAGGTGGCCGTATCATCTAGCTGGTGCTTGGACAAAGAATCATCATTACTTGGTGCATAAACGTCCTGCCACCATTCTCTCAACTGCTCCAGACTCAAATACTTGGGTGCGATCTTCCTTCTTCCTGTCATTATCTCAAAAAAAGAATGCAGCCATTGTAGACACCAGCTAGGGTGTCATCAATGTGTCTTCTCTGTTTGTAAATCTTTTTCAGTACTTTCTGCCTGAGACATAGAGGATCCCTCAGCAATCTTGCTAGATTCATCCTGCATCCATCAAGAAAATTACAATAAAAACCATAGGAAACCAATGTTAATCCATTAATACATCATTAGAATGCATCTTTTGCAACTAAAGTGTCATTAAATCTTATATGAAATGATCCCACAAATTTTAGATTTTGGGGCCATCCGCAGAATCTGAGCCAGAGAGGAACTTCGAGAAATTCCAGACCGATCGGATTCCAACGGAATAACCAGGAAACACCTACTTAATCACCAAACTTGATCATTTTTCACTGATAAATTCACATGGGAGATCCAAATATGACATGAAATAAACATCAAATGCATCATGAATTGCAAATAGATCCAACTATCTCACGTTCCTTTATGTTTCATCAACGTTCAAAAAAATTCGTCCAGGGAGAATTTCTGCGAAGAACGGGCCAGAGAAGGGACTTCGGAAGATTAGAGGGACGACGGATTTTAGAGAAATCCAGACTCGACGGAAATCCACGGTTAAGGCACAATCCTGGACCAACGGAGATTACCGGAACGAAAGTTTCGGCAAGAGTCAATCGTTTCGCCGAGAAGTCTCGGCAACTTCTGGGAGTCTCACCGAAGGAAGTCACTAGAATAGGTTTTGCTAAGACTTAGTGGTTTCGGTGCAACGTCCTAGCAACTAGGGGGAGTCTCAGTGAAGCAAATGAGTGTATTTCGGCCAAACAAATATCATTCAGAAAGAAGTCACGCTGAATGGGGCACGTCTTTCCGAAAGCGAACGTGAAAGTCATGTCAATGAGAGATCTTCTTCGGTATAAAGTCACAGCAAATCACCCTTGTCTCACCGACCATCAGAGTTTAAGTAATCACCTTAGCCAGACTAAAGTTTATCTATATGATGTCTCAGTGAACTTACAGAGTCTTGCCGAATGTCAATGAGGAACACCTCGATGTGACCAGTGGGTAGTCGGGGTAAAGTCTCAGTGACTTCTCTTGGTCTTGCCGACTAGCGATAGAACATGAGAGACCTTTAGTGTGAGAAAGATACAGTCACAGTGAACATATGGACTTAGAAGGACTTTCGGTGAAGTGTTTGAGTTCAGCTAGAGGTCCCAGCGAATACGTTATGTCTCGCCGATGAAGAGTTCTATCGGCATAACCTCTTGTCGACATTATGAAGTCACCCCGACAGGAAATCACTCGACAAGAGTAGGATATGTTCAGTGAAAGGTCTCACCGAAAGGGGGAGGTCTCAGCAACAGAACGGAAGATTGGCAAGACGAAAGGAGCTCGTGATGGGTTCTTGGCGACAGGGTTTGTCTTGTTGACAGAAAGACTTCGGTGTGAGAATTGCAGTGATAGGGCGATCAAATGCAAACCCACGAAAGGCTTCGACGTGACACAAAATGATCTACATGACATCTTACCGACCTCGAAGGGTTACCGCAACTAAAAGAATAGAGCTCGATGAAAGCCAAAGGTGCTCGGTGGGGAGGTCTCACCGAAAGCAAAAGGTCTTGCCGACTGATATGCATAAAAGACTTCATCTATGAAAAATAGGGTGATCGATATGACATCTCACCGACATTGAAAGGTCGCAGTGAATAAAATTCAGAAGGGATGGATTATCCCGGACTGCGACGGTGAATCACGATTTTACTCAAACACCAGATTAGTCACGAAATTCAAACATTTAAACATAGAGCAAATCAAAGACGAACCTTTCATAAATTTTCCTTGTGTTTCAGGCCCATTTTAAGATGACATCACCTGATATGGCACTGCCCTAGGTCCAAAACCCTATTCATCCACCATTAGCACATAGTCAAGCTCAAAATTTAGTTGTTTCCACTGTTAAGTCATCACTAGGATCTACCAATTACTCTCAGGCAAGATTCATCGAAATGTAAATAGACAAATGAGCTCAAAACTCACCTGGGAGATGACAAATGATGCAATACTGAACAACCCTAGCATGAAATAATCCAAGAGACCCAAAAACCAAGTTAGATACACCCCTCAAAGCATGCACGAAGCCAACAACGCAATCAACAGGACAACCAGAGAAGGAATTTGGGAAGCCGATGATAGGGCAGAATCCGGGAAAATCTAGCCCATGCAGAAATCTGCGAATATTGAAAATTCTCGGAAAACAAGGGTCCAGCTGGAGTTCAAGCAAGACCCGGGAAAATCCGACCAGGGCAGTAAATCCCGAATCCAAGCAAAAGCCTGAAATTCATCCAGAACTCAAGATTTTCAATAAATAACCCGTGGGAAACACTTAGGCATTCAAAATAAACATTTTAAGCACATGCCTAGGTAAGACAAAACCTCAAAAAGAAAGGGCCAAGAAGCCAAAACCGAAGCGAAAGAGGGTCCCTGCTTCCAGCGGGGCGTGTGTGCAAAAATTGCACAACATGTAGATGATCTGATTTTTATTGGAAATAGTGACATCTTCATTGTTGATTTCAAAAAGGTAATGAAGAATGAGTTTGAGATGGCAGACTTAGGTCTACGGAAATATTATTTAGCATTCAAGTCAAACAAACAAAGTATGGCATATTAATCTCGCAAACTAACTATGCCAAACATATTTTAAAGATATTTAAAATAGAGAACAACAAACTACCCCAACACCAACAATAATAGGTCTAAAATTGAGCAAAAAAGACAACAATAATGAAGTGAACCCAACTCTCTACAAGATCATGGTTGGAAGTTTAATGTACTCAACATCTACTAGGCCTGATTTTGATGTATGCAATAAGTTTAATTTTTAGGTTCATGGAGAAACCTAAAGACACACATTGGTAAGTAGGAAAGAAGATTTTGAGATATGTGAATGGAACAAGTTATGGCATTTTGTATGCTGCGTCTAGAATGAGTTTAAGTTGGTTGGTTTCACGGATAGTGATTGGGTAGGTAATATAGATGATAGGAAGAGTACATAGGGATATCTATTCCACATGGGTTTACGTTCAATCTCACGGGAATAAAAAAAATAGCCCATTCTCTCTCTCTCTCTCTCTCTCCACTGCAAAAGCTGAGTATATTGTAGCAAATACAGTAGCATCTCAGGCTATTTGGTTGAGAAGAATCCTTGCAGATTTGAAAGAGTGGTAAGAAGATGGTATAACCATTCATTGTGACACCATTTCTTCAATAACCCTGACAAAGACCTAGTCTTCCATGGATGAATCAAACATATTGAGATCCGTTATCACTTCATATGGGAGTTGGTGGAACATGGTGAGATTGAGTTTCAATACTGTAGATCCAAGCAACAACTAGCTGATATCTTCACCAAGACATTGCCAAAAGATTGTTTTGAACACCTAAGAGATAGGCTTGACATGGTAGACAACTCTAGTGGTGTACAACCCTGGAAAGGAGAAACAACTCCAAAGATCAGCTCCAGGTAGAAAATTGTAAAATGATATCTAACTTCAGATTAAGGGGGAGTGTTGGAATTAATTAATCTTCAATCATCAATTCTCAACTGCCCCCATGTAAGTTTGAAACTCTACTTGACCTTCCAGCATTTAATAAGGTAGGTGATTTTGAAATTTAAATTGAGCGCTCATTTTCATGAGCATTGCAAAAAAGACAAAACAAAGGAATGTTACCATGAGTTTTAGAGAGTCCGTTTTTACATTGAGATGAAGACCCTACAGCAGCAGAAGGAGAATGTTCAGCTGAGAACAAGGAGACAACAACAAAGACAGAAAAGAATGTTCAACAGAAATAGTGGATGAATTGCAAGCAGCTATATTTATAAACAGCACCAGGTATTGAACAACAGTCCAATTAGAATATAATATATATTTTGTAATGCAAAACAGAACATATACTCTATGTTGTTGTAATTTTTGAAAAGCAAAGGAATAAATGAATATGTATTTTCTGTGTGTTTAGTTTCAACTGTCTCTTTGTTTTGTCTATTCTGTCCATTCTATCATAGCAATGTGATATTGTATTGCTGCCCCTGCCTGTCAACATTTATTGTCCATAAAATAAATTAACCAGATGAGAGAGAACATTTATTGTCCATAAAATAGATTAACCAGATGAGAGAGACCAAGCTTGAGAAATGAGTCAGTCCCTATGTTTGAATTTCCTTTTCCTCCGAACTGATAGTAATTATACTTTATGGGTGGTGGATTCTACCGAATATTATCGAGGACCATTCCAACAGCAATACTCTACTCTAATTCTCCTACATAATTGTTTAAGCATTATATTCTTCACAGTGATTGTTCCTCCCTTAGCTTCATTTGAATACTAAATACTTTATTCTGATGACGTTGTACCTCATCATTTATATGCACTTTGTTTTTTCTTAAAGTCGCTCCACCAGCTTTATGAATCAGAGCAACAGAATTAACCGGGCCATATGGCTGCCATCGGTTATTTGGATGATGAACAGTCAAGTCACTAACAACTTGGACTTTCATATATTCTCTAATCATTGCAAGATCTCTCCAACTTTCCATATATTCTGCATTCACCCATGAAAGTGATGCGATTGTGAGATATCTTAGATTTTTATGCACTTCTCATGACAAACTCAGTCCACATTCTACTTGTCATCTTGAATAGTTCTATTTGTAGGATGGACTTCAAATCCCTTCTAAAGTTAGTTATGTGGACTTCCTTATGTCTTTTGTTGTCAGCATATCAATACTCATCATCGTTCGAGATTCAGGCTTGAGTTTAGCACATTTCAGGGAATTATGAGCATCTAGTTCTATTAGAGATTTGTTAGCTCAACTTAGGCTGAAAACCTAGAGGCTGTTTTACCTACGAAGGGAAGCAATGTTGATTCTTGGCATTCCATGTTGGAGAGGTTCCTTAGTGCAGAGAGTTCAGCAATGGATAAACTCAAACACAATGGGTTTCTGCAGTAATGAAAAGTGGAATATGTTTCCAATATGGCAAGCCTAGAAGTAAGGTGATATATAGAGCAATACACGGAAAATTATGCTTGGCAGGGAAATTATATATATTTTTATGACTTATAAACCTTTAAGTCTATATAGGGGAATGGACCCGGTACCTGAGCATGTTTCAATAGTTGTGATAGTAGTTGTTTATATAATGTCCAATATTTTTATCAATAATGGACCAATAGTTGTGACTTTAAAGTTGTTAGTATTGATGATGACTACCCATAATTAAACAAAATGTATTCCTTTGATTTAAAAAGCAATCAATCATGTGATTCCACATTAGTGCTCAATAAAACATACTGTGAATGCACAAGTATTGGTCTCACTTTTCTCTCAGACCTTCTTGGACACCTTGACAAAAAGCATGATGGTGTGGCCCTGAAACCTTAGTTATAAGCAGGGGACTTGCCAAGTAAGCTGCTGTAAAAAATTGGGAGTGATTTGAAATTTCCACGTAGGATAATTAGAAGTGTGAAGTTAGGGTGCTCAACTATTGGGTCCTCTTCCCTATATGGATAACCAATAGGAAAGGCTATTAAAGACATAGGCAATGCTTGAAAGTAATCCATAAGTTTGGATCACCCATTGGATCACTCATTTTTTTTTTTAAATGAAATGGGAAAGTTCAAATGTGTTTCACAATCTGAAGCACAATCTTTACATTAAACATAAGCAATGTTTAAATGAACCTTCTAAATTTCATAATATCCATAAAATTTATAAATTTGGTGATGTTAAATTTTACATTGAAAACACAGTTGTCAAGTTCCACATATTTTCTAGTATAACCTACACCAATGATTTGTATAACTTAATTAATTTTTATACCATGCCAAAAAAATTGATCTTAGATTACTAATATTTACAAACTAAACGTAAAATAAATGAAATGAGAGATATAGCTTCACATTATGCAAAATGTGCATGGGGAAATGCTTCTAGATAAAAAATATTCATAAAGCATCATTGTATTATACAATGCTTACAATATTAGCTACAAATTATAGAAAAACATTGGGAATATACCTCTCCTCCCTTTCACATGGTCAACAATAATTTTTCCATGTAAAATGATAAAATTCACTATCTTACAAAATATGTATTACATTGAATGAAATTCTTAATTAAAAAGAAGTTCCATAAATAATGGATGGATGCAAAAATACATAAAATGATATTTGTCCAACCTATTCAAAATTATCATTTGTAAATAATTAGTAATATATGCCTTATAAAACATATAATAAATTTTTTTTTATAATCTTATGCTAGAACAATATATAAATAGTATGAAGGTATGGTGCCTAATAACATTATGTTTGAACAAAAGTAATAAGAAGAAAGATATTGGAAACAAAATAACAAACCATAAAAGCTTAAGGATGAAACCTAATTAAGTAAAAGGAAAAATAGTAGTGAGAGAAAATAATACACAAATATAATGATTTATAATGTGCACATACTTGGGATGAAGAGAATAATGAATCTTTAAATTTAATAGTTGTAGCAATGATGTTGAAAGTGGTCATAACATGAACACATCCCTTCACTTTATTTTTCTTACTTTTTGATTAGTTCATTTCAATCTATAACTTCCTTCTTGAGAAAAATTTGTAATAGTGACATTTTTGTAGAGTTCCTAGATTTTTTTAAGTAGCTAAAAACTATGCATAGAAATATTAAGAATTAGGAGTCCTTAGGGTTCATAATTTCTCTATGAGAGATGCCAACATTTATAGAAAATCCTTCATAAATGGAGCATATTCATATGAATGAGTTTGCAATCTTCATAATGAAGCAAGTCTATGTACAATACGTTATCAAAATCAAACAATTTGATTTACCTTATGAATAGATGCAAGTACATATACCCAAACCGTATTAATGACATGTGAAAAAAATTAATTATATAGTCATGCTCTTCAAAAACAAATTCAAAATTAAGATAACAACACAAGCAAGAACTAAGAGTTATCTACTCTTCCAATGGTAGTACACAAGATAAGTAATATATCCCCATTTGCATTACAAAACCTCTATCTTTCCCTTCCTATGACTTGAAGCATAAAGTATAAGAGAGAGTGCATCATCGAAGTGATATCCACCCTACCACGAAGTGTTAGCTTTCCCGTGCTACTCCACTAGAGAAGCCTAAACCATCACAAGGATCTAATAGTATGTAGCCAACATGAATGATGGAATCCAATCCACTATGAGAATCTTTATCAAATAGCATACCAATATGCTCATGCATCTCATATCCAATATCTAAGTGTTCATTTGATTAATAGTATTTCACACATGCAAAAACTAGTAGAGGATTATGACTCACCATTTTCAAGGACACTTGGTGCTACAATAACAAGATACCAAAAAACTTTGAACTTTAAGTTTTGGAAAAAGCATGAACTCATAAAAGAGTTTACACAATTTAGTGATAAGAAGTGCCTACTAAAATATGATAGACCAATAAAATGTTTTCACTTATATCACAACTATTTTTAATAGATCTATATAAGAGTCTTGTTGATGGTGGTTTTACCACAAGCAACTTAAAGTAGAATGATGGAAAATCTACTTCTCGTGAAAAGATGAGAGATCCTTATGTAATTAGCTCCAAGATTCCTTTTTAGTTAGGTCATAACTGAGTTGGAACAACTAAGTCATCTATATGATTTTTAACAAGGGCCCTTTATTGATAAAATAAAATATGATTAGATACTTGCAGACATGCACACTTGGAATCTTTTAAACATAAATTTGATATTTGAATCTTAGGTAAAAAACTAACTATTTATCCTATTATACACTATCCTAATCTATTCTTAATCAACCCAAAAACTATTGAAGAGCTTAAGGGTTCAAAGAAAATTAAACTAAAAATAAATGAACAATGGTAAGATTAACTTAATTTCTTAGATTTCAAAGATTTGATAAAATTACAACAAACCAATATTATAATGACTAGTATTCACACAATCGTCCACAACATTGGTGTAGGAGTCTAAAGAAAATGACAGTGTAAGGATATTTCAAGTAGAATATATTAGAATCACCATATTCCATGTGTAGCTTCAATATATAACTCTACAACAAGAACACTAAGATAGATCTCACCAAGTTATTCACTCTTAAAGAAACAAAGTAAAAAAATACTACCAAGGTAAAAATAATTCAAACACGATCCTTTTATTACTTTGAATAGATGAGAAAATTATAATTTGTTATAGGGCTTCCATGCTAAAAATTTGATATTTCACTAGTATCCAAATGCCAAGAATCCTATACAATAGCTAATTAAAATCACTTCTATTATTAAGGTCCAAATTTACAACTTCCTATTAAAATAATAAATAATTTAAAATTTAAAATTGACCTATGAAGACGTTGAACCATCCCAAAGAAGGGTGATTCCTTTATGCATTCAAGAGACATAAAAAATCTAACTCGTGAGAATTTGGAAGGTATATTTATTACACTAGAAACTAAAACTAAAATTCATTCAATGCATCCTCGATATGGTTGGAGTTGGGAATGAATTTATATTGGATTATAATATATTTGGAGATAAGAGTCTTCTTTGCAAATTTTATCAGCTCCTTAGGTCGAGCTTGACTTGCTTGCATGAGTAATACCAATAAAATAATAAATCCATTAGTAGTTCTAATTAACTTATCTTCCAATTAAATTCAATATCCTAGCATATACCATTAAACATAATTATATTTAGGCACTTTTTTCCAAAATGACATAAAATAAGAAAAAGTAAGAACATAGTCAATTCAAAAAAATAAGGAATAAGTGTTAGAGTAATAGGAACTAATTACCTAATTAATTTAATCATGTTGATTAATTAATTAAGTCACCTTTTATTTTATTTTCACTTAAGCTAAACTTAGGCACTTTAATAATTATTTTATTAAATCCTAGGGTTCACTTTAGGGTTAAATTGATCCCCTTTCTTAAGGATTGATCTCTTTGTAATTATTTACTTCTTGTTTATACAATTTTACTCCCTTGGTTTACAGAGCAATATCTTCGTGTTGTTCAAATATCTTCTACATGATAGGTTATTTTGCTTGTAGGTAATCATTGGGTTCTGTGAGGTTGGCTTTTACAACTTCAACATGGTATCAAAGCTTCAGATCTGAAACTTACTCTTGTTCGTCTTTTGAGGGATTCAAGCCTTGAAAGAGTATTATGCTTCCATCTTGAGTCAATTTGGACCTCACCATTGCATCCAAAAGGTTTGAATATTTAGTCAAGATTGATCTTTGTTTCATCAATTTTGGTTATACAGTGCCCGATCTACGAGGGTTTCCAAATCTAGAGCATACTTGCAATTTTGGAGTGTTTAGATCCCAAATGGACCTCACCATCGCATTCAGAGCACCCAAAAACCCCAAAATTGATTATCAAATCGTCAAAATTGGACATAGTGGCTCTGGGAGGCAAATTTTTTTCATATTTGGGTCGTACGGCCTGGTACAACATGCAATCTGAGGAAAAAATTAAAAAACACAGTGCTATTGGGTGCTACCGTTAGTTAACCAATAGCAGTATATGCTAGCGGTTAATGCTAGCGGCTAGCCTAACCGCCAAGCTTAACCCCCAAACCCTTTTGGGGCAATTTTGGTATTTTGGCCATAACTTTTGCATATGTACTCAAATTTTTGAAAAAAAAAAATCATCGGAAAGCTAGTTCTAAGCCTGATCTAGTGGTGTAATTTTTTTTCTCATTTTTCTATTATGTTGCATTTTCTCCAGTCAAAATTAGATCATGATTTTCGTGCTTCTGGGGGCATATATTTTGCATACAATCTCCATTTTTCGAAAATGACTAGGCATTGGAAAGCTCTTCTAGTGCTCTATCTAGATCTGTAGAGTGTTTCATCAGAAAATTTACTAGGTACATTTTATTTTTTTGTTTTTTGTTTTCACATTCTGGTGAATTACTTGGATATCTTAGCTCTTGCAAACTTCTCGTTTGTGTTGGATGGCTTCTTTTTGGCTATTCTACATTTATTTCCAGTCTTGTGTCTTTTTTTGAAATTATGAGCTTCCATTGTAAGCAATTATGATTTTGTAAATGCATTGAGATAAAGTGCCTCTATATTGCACCTTTATTATGGCATCTTGCACATCACTTTGAGCCTTATTGTACTTGCACTATGATATAAAATTCCATTGGGGTTGATGTTTGCCTTTTTTTTTCCTTCATACCTTTCTCATGCGTGTGTTCCTTGGTTAGTGAACCCTTTATATTTTCTTATAATTTTATGTTTCCACATTTAGATGTTCTTAGTTCTTTATCATGCACTACATTTAGGCATTCAGTTTAGTGTATTTGTCATACCTCTCCCTTGTCAACATTATGGGGGGTTTCTACTATTGGTGCTAATGCTTCCTTGGTTTCGTGTTGGGGTGAGCTAAGTATACAATATTTACTCCTATGTACTAGGTGGATGCAACAACTAGTTACCCATGATCCTAATCATCATTTGTTTCAAAGAGGGTTTTTCTTTCAGCGTTTTAGCAGTCGGGTATGTGCAAGATCATGATGGGCCAAAAAGTGGCAATATTATGGGTATTTGTAGGGTATGTGGCTGACAACTTTTTTTTACCCAAAATTGATGAAACGAAAAGGGTTTTTAGAGGATATTCTCAGCTTTCCACCAATATAAATTATGCTTTAATTTGAATTTAATAAATAATTATTATTTATTTTCTATTAGAATTATGACTAAAGTCCCTCGGGACGATAGGGATTGAAAACATCTATAACTTTCAAACCAGATCGATTTTTGAATCAAAAATGCCACATACTATAGGATTAAAAAAAAAAAAAAAAAATCATGAAGTTTTGACCAAGTTAAGGTGGTCGACATACAAGTTTTATATTTAAAAGTTGTAATAAAAATCATAATTAATTATTTACTTGGAAAAAAATTTACAAAGAAATATGCATCACATCTCGGACATGATTCCTCTACTTATATATAAAATATTATAAAAAAATATTATCATTTTATTATGGTTAGAGTGGTCAAACAGATAACTACTTATTTTTTCCCTAAATTTAATGTGAAATTTCAAATTTTCACCAAATAGATTTTATTTATTTTAAATAAACCTAGTAGTTTAAAAACTACACCAATTTTCTACAGATTCTATTCTTACATATTTTTGAAATAATATGGATAACTTATTCAAATTTTTACGTCAAGTTGCCTAACACTGATTTTTCTGAATTTTTTGCCACTTAAGGGCCTGTTTTTTCCATGATGATCCTGCACATACCCAGTCATTCTATGACAATGTTTGTAGCTTCTTCATGCTTTAGTGGTGTTTTTCATGTTCATCCTTTGTTCCTATCTTTTGGGAGAATTTCTTCTTGGTTGGAGGCTTCTTCGCCCTTCACTCTTGTTGGAGGCTTCTTCAATCCTTCACTCTTGTTTGGATGATCTAGGGGATATTTTTATTGAAAATGGAAGTGTCCCCAATGCTCCAAAATTCAACACCATCAAAAAGAGCTTAGAATCTTGATTCCAACGCAACTTGAATGAAGTCTAAAGGAGCCCGTATGCTCAAGTTATGGCCGGTCAAACTTTGATCAAATTGGTACCTGAGGCCGTCAGAAAAGCAAAAAAAATTCATCTCATAATTCATCAAAAATAATGTCAAATCAAAGAGCTTGATGACATGAACCCAACAATGTTTGTTTCATCAAATTCTAAGTTCGTACGTTCGAGATATCACAAGTCAAAGTTGCAGTTGACTAGGGTGGACCAGGTGGTACAACTAATGACATCAACATGGTGACTCAGTAGGCTGTATGGTATGAACGTTGAGGTGGAACAATCAATAGATGACACATGGTAGCTGGTCGTACAATCTGTATAGGTGTCGTGGCCTGAATGCGTGGCAAGTTTGATGATGTGTCTTTGATAACATGGTGATGACTGGATTGGTTGAGCGAATCACATAATGCCATGTGGCACCCTTCTTCTATCGGCGATCGTCTTTTTTTTTGCATAATTCAACAAAATTTAAGGGGATTCGACCCCGTAACCGGTCGAGATCCGAAACCCCTGCCAGTTGTTGCGCCATGCAACAAGCCCTTAACCCATATGGGTGGCGGGTTTATTTTGTTTTCTAACTAGTTTGGAGTTGCTTTTAAAAATGAACCGGTGGGGGGTTGAACTCGCAACCACCCCACCCCTAAAAGGTTTGGTGATTGCCATGCCACCATGTGGCTTGTGAATATATAGTGATGTCACTGTGTTTTCTTGTATGACTTAGCCCGAGGCCTTAGAAAATAGGCCCTTTTGGTTAAAAACCACTCCAACCACTTACACCAAGGGCCACCAAAGGAAAAAATGAGTCATTGTACGAATTGTTAAGGGGGTTTAAACATTTATTTTGATGGTTAAGCCTTATTAGGCTTATTTTAAGTATAAAAGGAGTGTAGGCTCTTAGAAGCTTATTAGGTGATGTGAAGGAGAGAATGTCCAAGAGATGGTGGAGTCGTTTCTGAGTAATGGAGCATTGTCACGCCGCTATGTTAGAAGGAGATGGCATTATAGCAATTGTAATTCTAATTTTGGAGCTTAATCGGATTGGTCACTTTGTTGGAGAGGGACCCAGAGATGTAGCCATTTGGCGAACTCCGTTAACAATTTGTGTTTGATCTTCTGTCTCATTTCTCTCTTTCTTTCATTCATCATATTTATAATGCTAAATTTGTTTAACCATTTATGTTATGTTAATTCGTTCATTTGAGCTTTGAGTTAACTATTATAAAATGACAAGCATTCTATAAGAAATCATCCTAGATCCTTAATCATGTCAAGTTTGGTATCAGAGCTTTGTGTGACTAGTATTGTAGAAGTGAATGCTAACAAGATCTAGGATTCAGTGAGGTGAAGGAAAGCTTGAAGAATATAATCCTGAGATCAGAAGATGAAGAGCTGATCCACCATCATAGATGGAAGAAATAGGTGGTGGAAAAAGTTCAGAGCTTGATGAGAAGAGTTTCCAGAAGGCTTTTCTTGACATGAAGACCATGGTAGAAGTTTTATTCCAGGAGAGGCAAGAATAGATGTAGAGACATGAAGCTCGTGAGGACAAAGGGAAAAGATTAGGAGGTGATCGTGAGCCTCTGAAAATGCCCCCAACTCCTTCTTCTCCTTCTTCTCCATCTTCTCCTTCTTCTACTCATTCTATGTCTTCTAATCCTTTCAAGGGTGCACATAAGCCTAGAATCAAATTAGATGTAAAATTTGACTTACCAAAGTATTTTGGGGAATTGAATGCTGAAAAATTAGATGATTGGATTCAACAAGTTGAAGTCTATTGTAGAGTCCAAAATCTCTTAGATGATGCTAATAGGATCTAGTTATCTACTCTTTTGTTGGGAGGTTCAGCTCTCACCTGGTGGGAGAGTAGGACTCGGGTAGAAAGTTCAAAGCATGATAGAGTCAATTTAACTTGGGAAAAATTTGTTAATGCTCTTAAAAATAAATTCTATCCCTTAGGCCATATGCAATTGTTAATGATGAAATGGAAAAATTTTAGGCAAGGGAAAGGTTAGTCTATTCAAGATTACACCCATGAGTTCCGTAAACGGGCTATTACATTGAATATTCCATTGTACACCCAGGATACATTACTGAAGTACATAGGTGGTCTTCACTCTTACCTAAGGAATTCCATTTTGGTTTTGAATCCCAATAATTTGGATGAAATTTGTGTCCAATCCACACACTTAGAGTCACGAGGTAAGGGTTCCTTCATTGATAAGTCTAATAAGAAGCCATCTAAGCCTAAGGGTAAAGACAGGGACAAAGATAAAGGCAAAGGGAAGAAGACAACTACAATTAGGAAAGAGGGTGATAAACCCACATGCTCCCATTGTAAGAAAGAGAGGCATGATGATTCAAAGTGCTAGAAGTTGTATCCATAACTAAGGCCAAAAATATATGGAGGCAATAAAGGCAAGCAAAAGACTACTGCAGTGATTCAACATGATCTTGGACCTGACTCTAGAGATGAGACAAAGATTGTTGTTGTCGGGATCCAAGGTAAAGGGAAAGGTATATATCTTTCTTCTAATACAAGTTTTTCCAATGCAAGTGCAAGTACAAGTAAAGAATCTTCTCCTAAGGTTGATAAGAAAAGAAATGAATTATTTCACATTCGGGTTGTAACAAAGCATACTAAGGTTGATACACTATTTGATATAGGTTCCCAAGTCAACTTAATATCTGAAGAAGTAGTAAAGAAGCTTAATCTGGCTACAACACCTCATCCTAAGCCATATCCACTTGGATGGGTTTGCAATGATGCTCAACTATAGGTAACAAAACAATGTAAATTGAGATTTTCTATCACTGCAAACTTTGTTGATGAGGTAGAGATAGATGTAGTTCCTTTGGATATTTGTGGGCTTGTGTTAGGGAGTCCTTATCTGTATGACAAAAAATAAATCTTTTATAGGGGGAGAACAAGTATCATATTTTTAAAGAGATGGGATAGAGTACATTGTACATGCACATTTTTGGAAAATGTGCCTCAAGCTTACTGACATGAAACTCCTGAAAGAGAAAAATCGGTGAGACCCCCTGGAAGTCTTACCGACTAGCAGCTATGTTCAAAGATTAAAAGTTGTTGAGACTTTGGTTTTGTCTTGCCGACTGGAGTCATCGGCAAGACATGGCCATTGCTATGAGTTTCCCATCTCATTCTATTGTGGTAGATCTCTTACCGATGGATTGGTTCAAGTTGGTTATCGGGGAGACTCTTGGTGACAAGTGGCATCGGGGAGAGGCATGAACATTCAGAATGACTCATTCCGACAGAGAATGTCTCGCTGAGGTTTTACACATTAGCGACGGATGTCATCGGAGAGACGGTATGAACCTTCAGAGTGACTCATTCCGATAGCGCTAGTCTTGCCGATGGGTTGGCTCCTGGTGATCATCGGGGAGACTCTTGGCTGACAGGTTTGCAGTTGGTATGAACTCTTGTCGAGAGTGATAGTCTTGCCAATGGATTTTTTTATGAACTGTCGATGGATCTCCACGTAATGAACTTTGGTGTAACCTCTTTTCGATGGTGTTGCTCTTGCCGATAGACTGGTTGGGGTGACATGAACTATCGATGACATCAGTGTAACTCTGGCCGATGGTACTTGGTCAGGTTTGCATTTGGTAAGAACTCTTGCCGATGGATGTGGTCTCACCGACTGGCTGGTGAATCCGATATGACTTCTTAGGGTGTTGCCGATAGTGATGATCATGCCGACGGTTCTGTGATTGGGCATTTTGGCATCGAGGAGACACGGTCTAGTGTCTCACCGACATGCGATACAGTTGAATGCTTTGACTGAATGATTGTCATACGTGGTGTGTTCTGAGCCAATGAGAGAAGCGAAATGTGAACCATTGGCAGTTGGACTATTGTGACTGTTCCTGTGTGGAATATGAACAGATTGTGAGGAAAAATGACTATGCTTGGCAATGGTCGACAATGGTGAACAGTTTGGTGAGTGACAGTGTTGTTCGATTGAATACGGATTGATCTGTGTAAGTTCATTGGATGTTTCAGAGAGCATTTCTGTACAAGGTTGATCAGAAAATTATGTTGCTGTAAAAATTGACATTAGAAAGTGAAGTCGATCTCTGTATGTAATTTTTGGTTATTGTAATACAAAGAGGCTTTTCTTGTTGTGGTGGGTTTTTCTCCCGTAAGGGTTTTCCCACGTAAATCTGGTGTCCAATTGTGTATGTCTTCATTTATCTTTTCTGTTACTTTTTCTATGAGTATCTTAATTAAACTGTAATTGAAAATTTAAAGTCACCTCTGCATTCTTCCCTAAGGTTTTGGCGTTAGGAGAGTTTGTTCCACACCTAATCTTTCCTTACAAGTGGTATCAGAGCCTGGCCAGTTGTGTTATCCTTGTGGGTACGTTGGCTTTGTGTCACCCTATTCAAAGGGGAGTCTTGTAGAAGTCCGGGTAATTCAATTATAGATTAAGATGGCAAGCACATCAGGAAAGATTGAAATTGAGAAATTCAATGGCAACAATTTTGAGTTGTGGAAACTTAAAATGGAAGATCCGGGTTGGTCGGGATCGCGCTAATATTTGTTGTGTCCGAAATCCAAGCCTACGCATTACGAAGCTAAGAGGATTGGGACCTGGGCAGCATCAAAATAAAAAGGGGTTGATAAGGCCTCCTTTAGCGTACTTTGTTTTTCTAAATGTTCATAAAGGAAAAGATGACATCCTCTGCGGAAAAAGACCGAGCCATTTATCGCGGCAAGTCCTCGGGTGAATAAGTTGTTCTTGAGGAAGTTTCTTTACTCTTTGAGAATGTAGGAGGGAGCATCTATTGCTGATCATTTAAATGCTTTCAACATGTTGATTGCTCAATTAGCATATGTGGGTGTGAAGATTGATAAAGAAGATCGTTGTATGCTATTATTATGTTCTTTGCCAGATTCTTGGGATCACGGTGATGGCTATTGGGGAGTACTACCTCTTTAAGATGGAAGATGTTGTTGCTTCTTTGTTATCAAAAGAGATGAGAAGAAAATCTTCTGAGATGGTGAAGGAGGCTCTTGCTGTTAGAGGGAGATCGAAAGAAAAAGGCAAGAAGAAGGATACAGTTCAAATCAAAGTCTCAAGGGAGATCAAAGTCTCCTGGCAAGAAGTCCAAGGTGAAATGTTGGAATTGTGGGCAGCCTGTTCATGTCTGTAAGGATTGCAAAGAGGAGAAAAGAAGAAGAAGTATTCTTCTGACAATGATTCTTCTCAGAGTGATGCAGACAATTTCATTGTAGCCTTGGCTACACAGGCATCAAATGATGTATGGATGATTGATTCTGGAGCATCTTTCCACATGACATCTCATAGAGACCGGTTCACTAAGTATGAACAATACAATGGTGGAAGGGTGAAATATTGGTCGAAGAGTCAATCCACCCCTCGATGGAAGAGTGAAGGGAATCAATGATGTAATGCATATACCCAGGTTTGGCCCAAAATTTAATTTCGTTAGTAAGTCGAACGATATTGGAGGCAAGTCATCGGTGATGACTAGGAGGCTCAATGGTGCTAGCTAGGGTGCTCATATTGGTACCTTCTATAAGCTAGATGCACATGCTGTAATGCAATATGTCTCCAGAAAGCCTAGCGCCACTTCATGGAGAAAAGGAGGAAAAAGTTCCCCGATAGTGAAAACTCTATGGAAGCGAAAACTTCCAACAGAAAAGATCATGCTATGGCATCATAGGCTTGGCCACATTGGAGAAAAAAGGTTTAAAAACCTCACATGAATAAAAACCCGCCTGAAGGGCTTCAACATGATCAGAACCCCGAACTAATTCTTTAGTAAACATTGTATATATGGTAAAACAACATCGTGTTTCATTTTACTCCAGTCCTCACAAATCTTCTGGTTTACTTGATTACATTCATTCTGATGTTTTTGGTCCAACAAATGTTCCTTCTTTGTCTAAATCAAGATTTTATGTATCGTTCATTGATGATTATTCAAGAAGGGAATTTGTTTATTTTTTGAAAAGTAAATCAGAAGTGTTCAGTCATTTTAAGGAATTTTAAAACCTTGTGGAAATTCAGATTGGGAGAAAAATAAAATGTTTAATGACTCCATAATGGTGGTGGGCCTTTTCTTGATGAGTCTAAAAGGTAATCAGAAGATCGCGAATGAAAAGACATAAAACTACACCCTACACTCCACAAAAAATGGAGTTGGCCGAAGGCCTCAACAAGACAAGAATGGAAAGAGCATGAAGCATAAAGCGCTAGCCTGGCTTGGGGGAGAAATTCTAGGATAAGGTAGTTGCAACAACATGTTACTTAATAAATTGTTCCCCTATCTCTACTCTTGTTGATGAAACACCTTTGGAAGCATGGTTTGGAAAGAAGCCCTCTCTAAGACATAGTCGAGTCTTTGGTTGTGAGGCATATGCATATGTGTTGAATGAAAAAGATCTAAATTGGAAAACAAAGCTATTAATTGTATTTTACCGCTATAGCCTAGCATAAGAGGATAAAAGCTTTGGAATCTTGATACGTAGGGCCCTATATGTTGTATGGGTATATTTCAGAGTCAAGCCTTCTACTTCGATTCCGCCGAGACAAAATCAGAAAAATAAAGGATGTAGTTGAAATTCCTCCTACACTGTGATAAAGAGGAATTCAAAAATTCAAAATGTACTTGAACTCCAGGAGATTTCAAGCAGTTCAGAGTTCAAGAAGAACAACCTCACCGCGGAGGAGGTCAACACATGAAAGGTTAAAACCCGAGCAGTATGGGTTTCTATGTTAGATTCATTTGTGCTCATGCTTTAATTTCTAAAGACTGATGAGCCTAGGATCGTGGAAAGAGGCAATTAGGAATCTCTAATTCAAACTCTTGGTTGGAAGCCATGAATAAAGAAAATGGCATCATTAGAAAAAGAATGATACTGGAGTTTGCGCCCTTGCCCTCAAGGAAAAAGTTGTTGGCTGCAAATGGGTATTTAAAAAGAAAATAGGTCCGATGGTGTGTGGAAAAATATAAGGTGATTATTATGCATAAGTATCTCTGTGCAGAGGAATTGATTATGGAGAAATTTTTCTCCCTCAGAGCTAGGCCGACGCCTATCAGATTTCTTTGTCACTTCAGTGCCAGTCAGTATAATTTGTGAGATTGAACAGATGGATGTGGAAGACATCATTTCTTCATGGTGACTCTAAGAATAAATTCCATGTCCTGTACCGAAAGTAAGACCCCAGTGGAGAAAGGTAAAGAAAATATGGTTTGCAAGTTGAAAAAATATCTGTATGGATTAAAACAATCTCCTAGAATGTGGTACCGGAAGTTTGACATTTTTGTTTTATCATTGGGATTTGTAAGATTGAAATATGATCACTGTGTATACTACAAAGCTGAAAATGATCATGTTCTTATTATTGCTCTCTATGTTGATGATATGTTGTTCATAGGCAATAGTAAGTTAATGATTTCTGATCTAAAATCTCAGTTGTCTGCAAAGTTCGAAATGAAAGATCTTGGTGCAGCCAGGTATATTCTGGGAATGGAAATAACCAGGGATAGGAAGAGTAAAAAAAATTGGCTCAGTCAGAGTAAGTATATTAATACTGTTCTAGAGATATTTTGTATGACTGATTGCAAGCATCTAGTTGTTCCAGTTTTGTAGGGAACGAAGCTATTTGTTGAAGATTGTCCAAAATCTCCTACTAAGATAGAGGACATGACCCGAGTGCCTTATGCTAGTGCAGTTGGTAGTTTAATGTATGCAATGGTCTATACAAGATCAGACATTGCCCAAGCAGTGGGAGTACTTAGTCATTTTATGGAAAATCCTGGAAGGACACATTGGGATGTTGTGAAAAGAGTGTTTAGATATCTGAAGGGCACTTCATAATAAGCTTTGTGTTACCATGGGAATTTGGTTGAATCATAGAGGACTCTCAGCATTCGAGGCTATGTGGATTTTGATTGGGTAGGGGACATTGACAGCAGAAGATCCACCAGTGGATATATTTTCATGATGAATTGTGGTGTAGTTAGTTGGATGAGTAAGCCATAGGCTGTAGTCGCTTTGTCCACTACAGAGGCAGAATACATGGCAGCAACACACGCCTGTAAAGAAGCAATCTGGTTAAAACGTTTGTGTTCTAACATTGGGTTTGATGCAGGGATAATTACAATTTACTGTGATAGTCAGAGTGCTATTTGTTTGGTGAAAAATACTACTTTCCATGCTAGGACAAAACATATTGATCTGCAGTATCATTTTGTACAAGATATGGTGGAGGATGGAAAGGTCTCTTTAGAAAAAGTGGATACTCTAGAAAATGTTGCAGATGCATTGACGAAGCTAGTGAGCACAGACAAGTTTAGGTGGTGTGCCAGTTTGATGGGCCTTAGTGCTCATGAATTTCAATAGTTTTATTGGGCTCTGGAGGTGTCAGTAAGATCTTCGTCAAGTGGGAGATTGTTGGAAAATGTGCCTCAAGCTTACTAACATGAAAATTCTGAAAGAGAAAAATTGGTGAGACCCTCTGGAAGTCTTACCAACTAGCAGTTGTGTTCAAAGATTAAAAGTCACTAAGACTTTGGTTCTGTCTTGCCAACGGGAGTCATCGGCAAGACATGGCCATTGCTGTGAGTTTCCAATCTCATTCTATCATGGAAGATCTCTTGCCAATGGATTGGTTCCAGTTGGTTATCGGGGAGACTCTTGGTGACAAGTGGCATCAGGGAGAGGCATGAACATTCAGAATGACTCATTCCGACATAAAATGTATCGCCGAGGTTTTACACATTAGTGACGGATGTCATCAGGGAGATGGTATGAACCTTTAGAGTGACTCATTCTGATAGCGCTAGTCTCGCCGATGGGTTGGCTCTTGGTGATCATTGGGGAGACTCTTGACTGATAGGTTTGCAGTCAGTATGAACTCTTGCCGAGAGTGCTATTCTTGTTGACGGATTTGTTTATGAACTGCCGATGGATCTCCATGTGATGAACTTCAGTGTAACCTCTTGCTGATGGTGTTTCTCTTGCCGATAGACTGGTCGGGGTGACATGAATTGTCGATGACATTAGTGTAACTCTAACCGATGATACTTGGTCAGGTTTGCATTCGGTAAGAACTCTTGCCGATGGATGTGGTCTTGCCGACAGGCTGGTGAATTCAATATGACTTCTTAGGGTGTTGCCGATAGCAATGATCATGCCAATGGTTCTGTGATTGGGAATTTTGGCATCGGGGAGACACGGTCTAGTGTCTCACTGACATGCGATACAGTTGAACACTTTGACTGAATGACTATCATATGTGGTGTGTTCTGAGCCAATGAGAGAAGCAAAATGTGAACCGTTGGTAGTTGGACTATTGCGACTATTCCTGTGTGGAATATGAATAGATTGTGAGGAAATACGACTATGCTTGGCAATGGTCGACAATGGTGAACATTTTGGTGAGTGACAGTGTTGTTTGATTGAATATGGATTGATCTGTGTAAGTTCATTGGATGTTTCAGAGAGCATTTCTATATAAGGTTGAGCAAAAAATTATGCTGCTATAAAAATTGACATCAGAAAGTGAAGTCGATCTCTGTATGTAATTTTTGGTTACTATAATACAAAGAGGTGTGGTGGGTTTTTCTCCCATAAGGGTTTTCCCACATAAATCTGGTGTCCAATTGTGTATGTCTTCATTTCTCTTTTCTGTTACTTTTTCTATGAGTATCTTAATTGAACTGTAATTGAAAATTTAAAGTCACCTCTGCATTCTTCCTTGAGGTTTTGGCATTAGGAGAGTTTGTTCTACACCTAAGCTTTCCTTACACACATAAGGTGAAGACTAATCTTACACTAGTTGATGCCGGTCAAATGAAAAGGTTGGTCAACTCTAGTAAGAACTTTTTGTTAATGCTTGTAAAAGACAAATAAGAAGATAAATCTGAGGCATTCAAGGGGTGTGACCCAAAACATAAGGTTGAAATGGTCAAAATTGTTTCTGCTTATGACGAATTTTTTTAGGAACTAAAGGGGTTGGTACCCAAGAGAGAGATACAACATGAAATCCAATTACAGGAAGATGTGCCATTTCCTAACATCAACATGTACCATTTATCTATTATGCAGAATGAGGAAATCAAAAAGTAGGTTCAAGAGTTGGTGGAGAAAGGAGTCATCTATCCTAGTACATCTCCTTGTGGTTCTTTGATTGTGTTGGTTCCAAAGAAAGATGGAACTTGGAGAATGTGCATCAACTATCGTTCCCTGAACAAAATAACGGTAAAGAACATGTATCCTCTTCCTAGAATTAATGATTTACTTGATTAGTTAAAGCATGAAGTTTATTTCACTAAGCTATATTTGTGAAGTGGTTATCATTAGATACATGTCATGAATTATGTCTTTTTTCCTTTCATTGATAATTTTTCCATAGTCTATCTAGATGATATTCTTATATTCAGTCAAACTTGGGAAGATCATGTAAATTTTTTTTTTGATGTATTGAGAAAAGAAAAAATTTATGTAAAGATGTCTAAATACGAATTCGCTAAGACATCCTTAGTGTACTTAGGCTATGTTGTAGGAAGTGGTCAATTGAAAGTAGACCCTATGAAGGCCAAAGCTATTGTAAACTAGCCTAAGCCAAGTACTATCACAAAAGTCAAAAGTTTCCTAGGTGCAGTTAAGTATTGGAGGAAGTTCATTGTGAACTTCTCTTACATTGCATCACCATTGCACACATTAACTAGTACGAGGGAAAATTTTTAGTGGGGAGGTCCATAGTAGAAAGATTTCAAAACTATGAAGGAAAAGTTGAGCACCACACCAGTTCTGGCCTTACTAGATCTACATCAACCATTTGGTATCAAGACAGATGCGAGTGGATTTTCTATGGGAGTAGTTCTCATGTAAGGTGGTAAACCAGTCTGCTACCACTCTGAAACTTTTTTAGGAGTAGTAAGTAACTATCCCACTTATGATAAGGAAATTTATGCTTTAGTTCAGAGTGTTAAAAAAATGAAACATTACATAATGGGGAAAGAAATTGTAATCCACACTAATCACTAGCCACTTTAGTATTTACACTCATAGTCTAAACTGCAACAAAGTAGGAACTTTCGGTGGATAGTTTTTTTTGCAACAATTTCACTTGGTAATTAAGTATAAGAAAGGTACCCATAATAAAGTAGCAAAAATTCTCTCTAGGTCTCCTATTTTGAATGCTTTGATAATCCTTCAAAATAGTTCTATGGTTCATGAAAGTTTTCAGGAACAATATGCTAATGATGAGAACTTTAAGGATATCTATGCAGCTTTGATCCAAGGTAAAAATGTAGGAGAGAAAGATTATTATGTGTAGGATAAACTATTATATCACTTGGGAAAATTATGTGTTCCAAGGGATGAACAAGCACAGGTTATTAGAGAAGCACACACCTCATTGATTGTAGGACATTTTGGTGTAAGCAAGACAATCACTCAGCTGCAAAAATATTGTTACTAGCCTTGTATGCAGGAAACTATATCCAAGTATATTAGAGGTTGTGTCATGTGTGCAACTAGTAAACCTAGTAATAGGAAATTATGGTTGTACACACCTCTACCTGTACCATCCCATCCATGGGAAAGTGTGTCAATGGATTTTTTTGGGGGGTTACCTATGTCTAGGAAGGGACATGATTATCTATATGTAGTAGTTGATCGGTTCAACAAAATGTGTATTTTAATGCCTTGTAAGAAACATGTCACTGCTGAACTGATAGCTCAGATGTACTTCCAATTTGTATGGGTTCATTTTGGGTTACCTACTTCTATTGTATCGGATCGAGATTCTCGATTCCTATGGGAATTTTGGTTAGCTTTGTGGGGACTCATCGACACTAGACTGAAGAAGAGTACAACCTTCCATTTGCAGATTGATGGAAAAACAAAGGTAGTAAACAAGATAGTTGTGCATCTACTCAGAGGTTATTGTAGCAAACATCCCAAGCTATGGGATGAGAGTCTTCATTATGTACAACATGCTTACAACCATGTGGCACACTCTTCTACAAAGAGGTCTCCTTTTGAGACTTGCTTCAGTTATGTGCCTAAGACACCGATGGATTTTTCTTTTGGGAAAGATGATGTTGAAGATGGATTCCATGATGCAGAGAGGGCTTTTAAGTTCATCCAGAAAGTCCAAGCAATTCATTAGGCAATGGAAGCACAGTTGGAGCAGAGCCAAGAAAAATACAAGGCTCGCCATGATAAGCATTGTAGTGATCACCATTTTGAGGTTGGAGACCGAGTTTGGTTACATATTAGCAAGGAAAGGATGCATGGTGAAGGAAGGAAACTCAAGCCAATCAGATATGGTCCTTTCAAGATTCTAGAAAAGATCGGTACCAATTCCTTCTACCTTAATCTTCCTTCATACATGCATATCTATTCGGTTGTGAATGTTGAGAATCTAAATTTGTACGAGCCTCCAATGATACTAGATGAAGACACGAACATTCAGGTTCCATCAATTGATGATCTTTTACCAGAATACGTGTCATTCTTGACATGAATGTCAGGACTTCCTGAAGAGGAGCAGTTGTGATACAGGAGTATCTAGTGGTGTAAGGGTAATCTTGCATCACCCAAAAATAAGAATTCCATTTATGTTTCCTTTGGTTAGCCTTTTGTAGATGTCTTTGCATTTCTGGATGCCCTTTTTGTCATAATGTAAATCCCCACTTTCAGTTTTGATTTTCTACTTTTTTGGTCAATTGCTATTTTTAGTAGGTATTGGAATTTGAAGGTGTTTGGGGAAAAAAATTATATGGGAGGATTCAGAACAAAAAAATAAGAATATTGGTGAAAGAATCAGGCTGAGAACATTCCCGGTTTGAAAGATATTGCAGTTTCAGTCTCCTAGAAATGCATCTGAAAACCTTCTAGATTAGGTTTGAGGCATTAAATGGCCTTGAAAAAACCCAAAAACTTGCCAAAATTGGTATAGAAAATTTTGAGCATGTTCTTGACTCTGAGACCTTTTTGATGGTTCAAACAGTTTGAAAAACGGAGTCTCGGATCAAAAGTTATGGCTCCCGGAAGTTGGTACACTTTCAAAATGTGCTAATTTTTGAATGATTTTTTAAATTTTGAATTTCAAATTGTAATTTGTGGCACCAAACTGCTAAAATATGATAATTCAAATGTTGTTTGGATCCAAAATGGAAAATGAGCTATTTATGGGGGGGATTTTCATATTTTTGTAGCTTTTTGGGGAAAAAGAGTTCGCATGCTGCGAAAGGGGACTCTGTAGTGACTGTAATTTTCTGTAGCTTGCATGTATTGTAGAGCTTGAGGATTTGTGATCCTCTACATGTAAGAAGTAAATTTTCTGAATAATAAAATTATTCTTTGGTTTTGTGTGTAAATTTATGTGTCTCAGGTTCCACATGCAGATGAGGAGGCTGAATCTGAGCATTCAGATGATGCTGAAAGGGGAGAAGCCCTAGTGGTGAGAAGAGCCCTGGTGATTGAAGAGAAGGAGCCAGAATAGAGGAAGAATCTATTTCACATAAGGTGCAAATGTGAAGGAAAATACT
This sequence comes from Sequoia sempervirens, assembly GCA_007258455.2. Lineage (NCBI taxonomy): Eukaryota > Viridiplantae > Streptophyta > Pinopsida > Cupressales > Cupressaceae > Sequoia > Sequoia sempervirens. The sequence goes on from VDFB02142055.1 coordinate 30,647, forward strand.
ATGATGTCATTATTGACAGTGGGAGCATCGATAATTTGGTGTCAGAAGAGATGGTTGCAAAACTAAAGCTGAAGAGGGAAAGGCATCCACATTCATATCAGATTGCTTGGTTGCAAAAAGATCACAAAGTTTTGGTCAATGAACAGTGCCCGGTGAAGTTCAAAATTGGGAGCTATTGTGATGAGGTACTCTATGATATCATCCCCATGGATGCATGTCACATGTTGTTGGGGAGGCCATGGCAGTTCGACAGGCGAGCTATACATGATGGCCATGCAAACACTTATTCCTTGACAAAGGATGAAGTCCACCATAAGCTGAAACCCCTGAAGGAGGCTAAAGAAAAGGTATGCAGTAGTGCTAGGGTTTTTTATGTTGATGGAAGGAAATTTTTAGACGGCATGAAGCATGAGCATATGTGTTATGCATTGATTCCTAGAAGGGATAAAGAGGATAGTGAGAATGTGCCAGTAGAAGTTTATGGGTTATTGGGTGAGTTTCAGGAGATTGTTTCTGATAATGTACCTGAGGGTTTACCACCAGTGAGGAAGATTAGTCATCAAATTATCTTGATCCCTGGAGCCAGTTTTCCAAATAAGACAACTCATAGAATGACTCCTGCAGAAAATGAGGAGTTGAACAGCAGTTCAGGAGTTGTTGAGAAAGGGTTTGATTCGAGAGAGTCTGAGTCCATGTGCAGTACCTGCAGTACTAGCACCGAAGAAGGATGGGGAGTGGAGAATGTGCACAGACTCCTAAGCCATAAACAAGATAACAATCAAATATAGATTTCCCCTACCAAGGATGGATGACTTGATGGACTGTTTGAGTGAAACACAATACTTCACAAAGATTGACCTGAAGAGTGGATATCACCAGATCAGATTCAGGAGGGAGATGAATGGAAGACCGCCTTCAAGACCAAAGAGGGACTGTACGAGTGGTTGGTCATGCCTTTTGGGCTAACCAATGCACCGAGCACATTCATGCGGCTCATGAATGAGGTATTGAAAGAGTTTCTGGGGAATTTTATTATTGTGTACTTAGATGATATTTTGATATTTAGTAAGTCCCTGGGTGAGCATTTGATGCATATTTGTAGAGTCTTTGAAAAGTTGAGAGAAGAGAAATTTTTGATTAATCTGAAGAAGTGTAGTTTTGTGAAGGAGTTAGTGTACTTGGGGTTTGTTGTCTTGGTAGAAGGTCTCAAGATGGACCCAGAGAAGGTGAAGGCTATTATGGAATGGCCTACCCCAAGAACTGTTACTGAGGTGAGATCTTTCCATGGTTTGGCCAGTTTTTACAAAAAATTCATTAGAAACTTCACTAGTATTTGTGCACCCTTGACTAAAACAATGAGAGGGGATAGAAATGAGTTCAAGTGGAGCACTAGAGCAGCGAAGAGTTTTGATCTGTTGAAGCAGAAAGTGACAGAGCAACCAATTTTAGTCCTTTTAGATTTCAATAAGGTGTTTCAGGTGGATTGTGATGCCAATGGTTGTGACATTGGAGCAGTGTTGAGCCAAGAAGGTAAGCCCATTGCCTACTTTAGTGAAAAGTTAAATGATGCAAAGAGAAAGTACTCTGTATATGATCAAGAATTTTATGCAATAGTTCAAGCATTAAAGAAATGGAGACATTATCTGTTGCCGAAGGAGTTTGTTTTGTTTACTGATCATCAAGCATTACAGTACCTGAATAGTCAGGGAAAATTAAATCAAAGGCGTATGAAATGGGTAGAATTTTTACAGAGCTATACCTTTGTTTTAAAACATAGGAGTGGGAAGCCGAATAGGGTTGCAAATACCTTAAGTAGGAGGAAAAAATTGTTGAATGAGATGCAGATTGAAGTGGTTGGGTTCAATGAACTCAAGACATTGTACCTTGAGGATCTTGATTTTGTAGAGGCTTGGAAAGCTTGCAAGGAGCCTGTTATAGTTGACAGGACAAGGTGGCTGAATTTCATAATCCAGGATGGCATGTTGTTTAAGGGAAGTCAATTGTGTATCCCGAGGAGTTCCATGAGGGAGAAACTAATAAAAGAGAAGCACAATGGAGGAATGGTAGGACATTTTGGTTGGGATAAGACTATTGCTATTATCAGTGAGCATTATTATTGGCCTCAATTGTCACAGGATGTGAAGAAGTTTGTGAAGAGTTGCAGGGTGTGTCAGATGGCTAAGGGAGTGAGCCAAAATACAGGGTTGTATCAGCCCTTACCTATACCAGAGAGGCCTTGGGAAGATACAAGTATGGACTTTGTTCTTGGTTTTCCAAGGACGCAGAGAGGGAACAATTCAGTGCTTGTGGTAGTTGACAGATTTTCAAAGATGGCACATTTCATTCCATGCTAGAAGACCCATGATGTAGTCCACATCGTTGACTTGTTCTTCAGAAAGGTGGTGAGGCTACATGGTCTACCAAAGAGTATAGTCTCAGATCATGATACCAAGTTTGTGGGATACTTTTGGAGGACCTTGTGGAAAAAGTTGAAGAAAAAGTTGAAGTTCAGTTCTGCACACCATCCACAGACTGATGGGCAGATTGAGGTTGTGAAAAAAAGTCCGGGTAACCTACTAAGATGTTTGGTAGGAGATAAACCCAAGGGATGGGACCTGATCTTACCCCAGGCAAAATTTTCTTACAACAATTCTGTCAATAGGAGTACGAGAAGATCACCATTCCAAATTATGTATGGAGGTAGTCCCAGAGCTGCTCCAGAATTGAGGAAGATGGACCAAGAGAAGAAGACTAGTGTCGAAGCCGAAGACTTTGCAGAGCACATCAAGAATGTACATGAAGAGGTAAGAGAACATATTAATAAGATGAATATGTAGTATAAGGCTAAGGAAGATTAGAAGAAGAGGAATAAGGAGTTTCAGGTAGGTGATGAAGTGATGGTCCACTTAAGGAAAGAAAGGTTTCCAGTGGGAACCTATAACAAATTGAAGCTGAAGAAGTTCAGTCCTTGTAAAAATTTGAAGAGGCATGATTTAGGGAATGCATATGAGGTAGAGTTGCCGGATGGAGTCAACATTTCCCCTGTCTTCAACATTTTAGATTTGACAGAGTATTATGAAGGTGGCGCAAAGGAAGTACCATCAATGGAACAGTGTGGCATTCCAGCATCTACTTCAGAGAAGGAGGAGATTGCAGCAATCCTGGATAGCTGTGTGGGAAGGAGTACCAGAAATAGGCAATATGAAGAATATCTGGTGAAGTGGAGAGGAAGGCCTCTGGAAGACTCATATTGGCTATCTAAGGCAGAGGTTGACCGTTTGGGTTCTCTTCAATCATCTGAGACGTGATGGGGTCACTTCTCAAATTACCTTGGGTGTTTGATGTAGGAGCATCTAGTGGTGTAAGGGAAATATTGCATCACCCAAAAATATGCATTCCATTTATGTTTCCTTTGGTTAGCCTTTTGTAGATGTCTTTGCATTTCTGGATACCCTTTTTGTCATAATGTAAATCCCCACTTTCAATTTTGCATTTCTTTTTTTCTGGTCAACTGCTATTTTTAGCAAGTATTGGAATTTGGAGGTGTTTGGGGTCAAAAAATTATATGGAAGGATTCAAAATGGAAAAATAAGAAGATTGGTGAAAGAATCAGGCCGAGAGCATTCCTAGTTTGAAAGATATTGCAGTTTCAGTCTCCTAGAAATGCACCTAAAAACCTTCCAGATCAGGTTTGAGGCACTAAACAACCCTGAAAAGGCCCAAATTTTTTTTGAAATCAACATAGTAGATTTCAAGCACGTTCTTGACTCTGAAACCTTTCCAACAGTTCAAACGGTTCAAAAAACGTAGTCCCAGATCAAAAGTTATGGCTCCCAGAAGTTGGTACACTTTCAAAATGTGTTAATTTTCGAATGATGTTTTAAATTTTGAATTTCAAATTGTAATTTGTGGCGCTAAACTGCCAAAATATGATAATTCAAATGTTGTTTGGCTCCAAAACAGAAAATGAGCTATTTATGGGGGGGATTTTCTAATTTTTGTAGCTTTTTGGGGAAAAAGAGTTCACATGCTGCGAAATGGGATTCTGTAGTAACTGTAATTTTCTATAGCTTGCATGTATTGTAGAGCTTGAGGATTTGTGATCGCCTGCATGTAAGAAGTAAATTTTCTGAATAATAAAATTATTCTTTAGTTTTGTGCATAAATTTTTGTGTCTCAGGTTGCACCCTCATCAAGTTGAATACCTTAGAGTGGGATTGAAGATGATGCATGTAAGCAAGAAAAAATGGATGGATATTCGTAAAGTGAGGGAACTTTACCCTCACTTACTTTCTGAGTAATCAAGCTTTCAGAGGTCCAAAAACTTTCCAATGGGAGGCCTGATTCAGGGAATATTTTTCATTGAAAATTGAAGTGTCCCCAATGCTCCAGAATTCAACACCATCAAAAAAAGCTTAGAATCCCGATTCCAATGCAACTTGAATAGATTTGAAAGGAGCCTGTATGCTCAAGTTATGGCTAGTCAAACTTTAGTCAAACTGGTACCTGAGGCCATTAGAAAAGTGAAAAAAATGGTCATCTTAGAATTCATCAAAAATGGCATCAAATCAGCGAGCTCGATGACATGAACCCAACGATGTTCATTTCATCGAATTCTAAGTTCGTACATTTGAGATATCGCAAGTCAAAGTTGTAGTTAACTAGGGTGGACCAGGTGGTACGGATGATGACAACAACATGGTGACTCAGCAGGACGTACAGTACAGACGCCAAGATGGACCAATCAGTGGGTGACACATGGCAGTTGGTCAAACAATCTATACAAGTGTCGTGGCATGCATGAGTGGCAAGTTTGATGACGTGTCTTTGATGGTGTGGCGATGACTGGATTGGTTGAGCGAATCACGTAATGCCACGTTGCACCTCCTTATTTCGCCACATGGAACCCTTCTATTGGTGGTCATTGGGTTGTTTGCATAGTTCAACAAAATTTAAGGGGATTTGACCTCATGACCAGTTGGGATTCGAAACCCCCATCGGCCATTGTGCCACACGACAAGCCCTTAACCCATATGGGTGGTGGGTTTTTTTTTTCTCTAACTGGTTTGGAGTTGCTTTTAAAAATGAACCGACAGGGGGTTGAACTCACAACCACCACGCCACCGTGTGGCTTGTGAATATATAGTGATGTTGGTGTGTTTTCTTGTATGACTTGGCTCGAGGCCTTAACAAATAGGCCCTTTTGGTTAAAAACCACTCCAACCACTTACACTGAGGGCCATTAAAGGACAAAATGAGTCACTGTACGAATTGTTAAGGGGGGTTAGACATTTATTTTGATGGTTAAGCCTTATTAGGCTTATTTTATGTATAAAAGGAGTGTAGGCTCTTAGAAGCTAATTAGGTGATGTGAAGGATAGAACATTCAAGAGATGGTGGAGTTGTTTCTATGCAATGGAGCATTGTCACACTGTTGTGGTGGAAGGAGATGACATTATAGCAATTGTAATTCTAATTTTGGAGCTTAATCGGATCAGTCACTCTGTTGGAGAGGGACCCAGAGACGTAGCCATTTGGTGAACTCTGTTAGCAATTTGTGTTCGATCTTCTGTCTCATTTCTCTCTTTCTTTTGTTCATCATATTTATCATGCTAAGTTTGTTTAAGCATTTATGTTATGTTAATTCATTTGTTTGAGCTTTGAATTAACTGTTATAAAATGTTAAGCATTTTGTAAGCAATCGTCCTAGATCCTTAATCAGATCATTGAAGGATTCTTTAGTCCTTCACTTGTTCCTATTCTTTTTGGGACATTCTTGTTTGGAGGCTTCTTAGTCTTTCAAATCTATTGGTTAGCAATTTTACTCTCTATTGTGCAGTTTTTGCACACACCCTCGCTAAAAGCAGGGATCCTCTTTTGTTTTCACTCTTGTTGTTTTGGCCCTCTAATTTTGGGGATTCAAATTGCCTTGGCATAAGTTTAAAGTGTTCATCTTGCTTGCCTAAGTGTTTTCCCCAAGTTGCATATTGAAAAACTTATGTTTTGGGCCAGATCCAGGTTTTTACCCCATTTCGAGATTTTCCGGTCCATTCGGATTTTCTCGGATTTTGTCCAAACTCCGGCAAATGGGTTTCAGTGTTGCAATTCGGTGAATTTGGGTCTTCGCATAATTCCGCCTGGGCTGGATTTTCCCAAATTTCCATCTTGCCGTCGGGTTTCCGAACTTGGTTGATTTTTGGAGTTTTGTGCCTTTATGACGTATCATTTGCGTTCTCTTGAGTTGGGATATTTGATCCTGGGGTACTTGGCGTGTTGTGGCATATTGACTTTATGAATTTTTGATCTGGTTGTGATTCCCTTGGCATTTTCATTATTGTTGCTTACTCGGGCGTCCGGGTTGTTGTTTGTCTTTGCTGGAGTCGATTTCCTTTTCATCAAATGGTATGTGCACGTTGCTTCTCTTTTGATTGATGAATGTGAGTTGTGCTTTGGCGTTTTGGTTTTGCTTGGAGTTCGAATTTCTGTGTCCCAAGCTTGCTTTGTGTGTTCATGGTTAAAATCTAGGGTTTCATGCCTAGGGCATTGCCATTTTGTCTTAATTTTCTTTTGAATGAGCCTAGGATTTAAAGGCGATCTGTAGGAGGTTCAAGTTGAACAATTTCCGTACCTAGGGTCCTAAAATTTGTGACCTTCGGTCAATTTAAGTGCGAACGTGTTAGATTTCTGATATTCGCGTTTTCTCCCATCCTCGGGATTTTTTGTCGACCTTGGATTTTCCTGGATTCCACCTAGCCTTCTGTGTTATGGGGTGTGTAACGAAATTTGCAAATTTGATGACTTCGCAGAATTCTGGTCCAACCGGATTTTTTTGGGTTTTCTGGGAAGCGATATGAAACTTGAAAATTGGATGAAATGGATGATTTTAATGATGAATTCTTAACATTCCATGCTCTAAACTGATAAATTACACATTTTTTTGCATCCTTTATTCTTTTTTAGTGATTAATTGTTGATTTTGTGCTTATTTTATGGAAATCCGCCTGGACCGGATTTTTCCAGAATTTCCCTTCTGGCTCAAATTTCGTGGGTGGCTCGAAGTCCTGGACTGTGTAGTTTGCGATTGAGCGACGTTTTTAGGTTGATTTCGATTTGTGTTTGAGCTTATTTGGATTACAAATATATTACTGATGATGAGCTAATCTTGATCTTCATGTTATGATAGTGTTTTAATGGATATTAATGGTCGTTTTTCCTGAGTGCATGCTAAATTTTGCTGAGTCATGAAGAAGGTTCTGGGGATGAAGTTATATCTATGAAGGAAATTTGAAATATTGGCTATTCCACCCCTTGGCCAACTTGATGAGGTGCGCTCAAGCTGGAGAGGGTAGTTAATTTTGGGCTGCATTGAAACTTGTGCATTAGTTCGAATTGTATTGAAGATCCCAGGTTGACTTGGATTGAGTTCAAGCATTTAATGTTAATTCATTTTATTTTGAATTCTCCTTGGGCCAACCTATTTTATGGCCATTATTATTGTAAACATTTGTTGAGGCCGACTTGTTATGGCTATTTTGTTACAAGAGCGAATTAGGTAGTAGAGAAAAATTAGAAGTTAGTCAATTTCTGAGCAAGTGCTGTACCAGAACATTGGAATTGTTGCTGAAATTCGGTGATTCAATACAATTGAAGACATTGTGATTTTCTGGTGATCTCTTTTTTGTTGACTTATATTGCATGGTTCTTATGATTCTATCTTTCAAATTGCTCAAGGTTATTAGATATATGTTAGATTTAGATTTAGATCTGATTCAATGGTGTTTATGATTTAATGCTTGAGGTGTTTGCAACAATCCCTAGTCCATACTTTTTGCAGCTAGCTGATTGTTAGTTGATTTGCAAAGTTAGCTTGGACCTTTATATTCATTGTGCTTAGTTCAATTGTGGAGATTTATTCATTTCAATTGCAATTGGGTTGTCTTGGATGAATGTTCATGATCTGAAAATCTTTAATGCCTTAGAAGATTGCACTGTTTCTGTGAGATTATAGATTTATCTTGGTTAAGCATAAATTAGTTTATGAGGGATTGGTCCATTTCAAGTATTTCATCATTTGCATTGTTAATCTTAGGAGTAGTTAAATTTAGGAATCTCTCTGAAACCCTAATCTTTTGTTATTTCTTTATCATTTGAGTTAGATTTAGGATTAAAGCATCATCATATTGCTAGATATGATTCAGTCTTTGCTTGTAGTAAGGTCCCTTTGTGATTACCAGCATTTTCAAATATTATCTGAGTTGTTTATGCATTGTCAAGACTTGACATTAGAGACCTTGGGGTTATCTCTTGAGGCTTGCTGATAGAGATTTACCTTTCAAGAGAGACAGGATATCATATTCTGTCTGAGTTGTTGCTATGCATAAAACATCATTAAAACTCTCTTAGTTTGTAGAGAAATATCTTTGTGTTGTTCAAATCTATTCTACATGACAGGTTATTTTGCTTGTAGGTGATCACTGGGTTCTATGAGATTGGCTTTTACAACTTCAACAATAAGCATTTTAGGAAGTGTCATTTTATTTTTGGATCAGGATGCCTTCCAATGATTACTTTGTGTTTGGGAAGCTTTTCATCCCAATAAAATATTCCTAACATACCCTAAAACATGTCAGGGTTAGACTTTGAGATGGTCTCTAACTAGATACCCGAATAGGGTAACTCCAAACCTCTTACTTTAGAAGAATATTATGTTGCATTGGAGTGTGTTGGGGTTAGAATTTAGAAGGAATACTAACTAGGTACTAGGATAAGAATACTCTAATAATTAAGGACTCTGAAAGGATAGCCCATTGAAATATGTCAGGGTTAAACAAAAAAAATACTAATTAGATACCATGGGAAGGAAGCTCCCAAAATATAATCCCAAAAGGGAATTCACTATCAAATAGTTGTTGGGATTATATGTTAAGAAGGGATGTAACTTTCTACCTTAGAAGAACTTCGAAACTCCAACTTTGAAAAGAGTTTAACTTTATAAAAAATTATGATTAGACTTTGAGACAATCACTAATAGGGTACTAGAGTAAAGGAAACTAACACTCAAAATAGATAACAAGGCATAAATTTATCAAAGTGTTGGATATATGATAGACCCATATAATTCTTAAAAAAAATAATGTTAAGGATTTAGAGATGTGAAGGAAATCATGCAAGGATGAAAAGCCCCAAAAGTCAGACAAATTGATGACATGACCATGACATCATTAGAAAAATAATAGTTTCTAACTCCAAGAAATGGATCTACCAAAGGGAATTGATAAAAGAACATAAGAGTACACAATGAAAAACCCATAAAAAAGCACAAATATAAACCTAAAGAAAAAAACACAACAAAGAGAAAGAAAACTCACCAAGAAAAAATAAAACATTGAGAAAATAAACAAATGAAAGAAAAAAAATTAGAGAGTGAGAAAACAAAGGAAAGAGAAAAACCTACCGAGTAAACTGAGAGGAGGGAAGAAAAATAGATGCACATAAACCTTGAACACACATATGAAATGATCATCCCATATGAGATGTACCACCAACATCCAATTCACAATTGTAGTGTCAAAAAATGTACTCCTTTGTAACATTTCACACTATGTTTGGGTCCCTTAATTAATTGGACTTAATTAAGCCTCTAATTGGCCTAATTATGCATCCACAAGCTTGATTAATTGTAATTTTCAAAACAGAAATCATGATTTAATTAATGCAATTATCATTTTTAACACCCCGAAATGAATAGGTCCTGGTTAGGACCCATTCACCCTTGGGAGAATGGGCCCCCTTTAGTTTCTTAATTCAAATTTTAAATATGTTTTTGGTGGCCTTTTTATGATGCCAAATTCAATTTCAAATGCCATCTAGTAATGTTTATTTTTTGGGAAATTAGAAAATTATCTATAAATACAGTATTATTTTATCAAATTCAAATCCTAGAGATTTTATGCAAGCATACCTAGAGCTAAGATTATTGGAAAAGGAGTTCAAGAGCATATTTCTCAAGCATTTGTTGCAGCAATCAAGATATCAAGCATCATGTCAAATTTATCAAGCATCATGCATGTTTTTGGAGCTAACATTGTGATGTAGGTTTCAAGCATTCAAGTCAAAATTTCAAGCATCAAGATCACATACAATCAAGCCATTTCCTGCAAGATTAAGACCTTGGAGAGATTTACTAAGTTTTATTCCTTCAAGGGTTCCAAATCAATGGTTTGGTGAGTTGCAACATAACACTTGTTCATTCATCATTCATTTCATGTTTCATTATTTCATTTCAAGGTTTAATTACCAAAATAGGATTTGACTAAGGAATTCCCCCATTCACCAAAAAAATAATTTTTCCATCTTGTTTACTTTGCAGATATTAGGTTGAAGAAGGATTGAAGATCTACCTAAAGAGAAAAATTGCAAAAGTTTTCAAAGTTGTAAAGTTATCAACATTGTCATCAAACCATGAAAACTCACTTTCAGAATTTAATTCTAAATTTTTGATTGTGAAACTTGGAGGAATCGGGGGTGTAGACATAGGACCAGAGGAATGTGAAAGAATATTTTCAACCCCTGTAGCAAGACCCATTCGCCCTTGGGAAAATGAGTCTTGGGAGGACACTCAACACAACCTTTTTGGGACAGGTGCATAAAATCAAATCCTTCTTAGATCTATTGTTACTTTCTAGATTTTTTTAGATTAAGGTTTAATTTAGAGGTTTCATGTGTTACATTGTATAATTTCATTCATTTGGTATTTTTCATTCATCTCCCAAAAGTGCATTTTAGGCTGATTTACCCCATCCTCAAACATAAGGAAAACAACAAGATCTCCATCAAGGTTGATTCACCTAAGGATTGAAAGTCAATCTTTCCCTAGGGGATCTCTTTTTCCTAATGAAATAAGGAAGGAAAGTGTAGGTGCATACTCCCATTCAAAATATATTACCCACACATTTTCTCCTATTTCATTTTGGTGAACTTATCATTGTACATCAAAAATTCTAAATTTGGAGTCTATTTAAACCTTAGATCTAGGATTTGCATTAGTTTGCTTTGTATTGAATTATTTTTCATCTCATTTAGGGTTGTTAAAATTGCATTAGTTTTCATCTCATTTAGGATTTTAGGTTTACATTTTACATCCCTTAAAATTTTAAAAATTCAAAACTTTACATGCATATTACATTAATTTTGCATAATACTTGCATATTAGTGTATTTTCAATCATTCACATTCACAAATTGGATCAAAATTTCATTTCAAAAAGTTTCATATTGTTCATCATTTTTCATTCATTTCACTTGTATTTACACATCAAAATCTAGAAAAATCAGTCATTAAAACCATAGTTTATAGTCTGAAACAAGGAACCTTAGCACTGAACTTTAGACTCAGATTTAAAAAAATTCAACCTATGTGCTAAGACTCATTCACCCTAAGATGAATATGTCCCTATACAAGTGTTGTTTCAAACTTTTGGGTAGTGATTTTTCTTTGTTTTCTTCATTATGATCTGTTGTTAAATTTGGGTTTTAGTTTCTGAAATACAAAAATCTGTTATTGTTTACATTAAGTTCAATTGGTCAAATTGAGTGCATTGTTTGAAATCAAAATTGGAATATCATTTTTAGTATCTTGCATTCACAAATAAAAAATAAATCATATATTAGATCTAAAACTTCACATAAAAAAGTTCAGCATGGACATGTGTATGGGTATTATAGGAAAAACCTTAAGATCTTTGGTAGATGTTTGAAGTTCCATGTTTGGTGAAGACCCTAATGCAATTGAGACTATTAATGAACCTTCACCTCCTAATGAATTTCCCCATGAAGTGGAAAATTTAGGTCAAGACTCTTTACACAACCTTGAGAACAATGCATCCTTTTATCTATCCATGCAAACACCACCTATAATCCCATCACCTGATATGTTCAGCCTCTTACATCCTGAAATGGAAACACAAAGCAAGCTTCAACCATCAATCATTAATGAACTTGGTCACAAGGACAATAATGACCCTCTTCTATCCTATGTTCATCGAGTTACTAATACAACCATTAACTTAGAAGGGAGTTATGGTCAAGGATTTAAGATTAAACAAGAAAAGGATGTGACATAACAAATGAGCATGAAATTCACAAAATGTTAGAGAAAATACCATACAAAGATACTAAGGGGTTAGGATATCGAGATATTCCCCCCCTTGCATATCCTCCAAGGGAAAAGGTGTAATCTCTCACAAGATCATTTCAAGAGACCAATTAATACCTCACATGGATGGTAGGATCACCGTAGATCCTCCTCCTCCATCTCCACCTCAGCAAATTTCCCAAAAAAGTAAGAAATCTAAGCCATATAAGATCAATGAATTGTCATTATTACACACTACAATAGAAACTAAACGAAAAATAGAACTCCTATGTCTAGGATTGATTTACTTGCCACCTATTAAAGAAAACAAAAAAGGAAAGAGTACAAACATGAACTACAATGCATTTCATAGAAATCTTGGAAATCTTACTGATGAGTGTTGTCTTTTACAATGATTGATCCATGAAAATGATGTTATTGATGCAATTAACTAAAATGCATGTACTTTTCTCTTTGCCATGTGATAGTTGTAGGATCGTAGCATACTCACTATTGCATGTTTACATTTATTGAAAATCATGTCTATATTGCAAGGAGCTCATTCTCATCACTCATCTTGGTTCATCCTTGTCTTTCACTTAGTAGGGGCAAGGAGTTAGATAGTCTTGTCCTAGTTTGGCACTTGTTGTTCGTTTGGCTAGTTATCCACCTTCCACATATGATGAACAATATTGGGATGTGGATGACCTACTATAGGTTGACTCACACATGCCATACTAGTCTTATTTTCATATTCTTTGTGATTGCATGTGTGTAATGTGATCCCCTGTATAGTGCTGCTTGGTGTGTCTTTATATGTCTGTGGGCCTATAATGTCATAAAATTGCACCCCTTGCAATTTCACATACATTCTTGCATTTTCTTTAGTGTCCACTCCCCTAGCCTTTGTGTAGGTTCATTATAGCCCCTACATCAACCTTTTTCCCTCTCAGGATGCTCAAAGACCCCTTTTCAGTAGCTACCTTTGCGCGTCATCTTTGCGTTGAACCTTGTACTTTTCTAGTTTGTGTCATTTTGTAGCATGATGTGTCTGGAAACTAGCACACTGCACAAACATCTGCACACTGCACAGATATTTTGACATTCAAACAACTTTTTTCAAGCATGTTTTCCACTTGTCAACAAATTTTGTCGGTGGTAACGGCCTGGGACACCTTGTAATGGCTCGAGAAGCTTCTTTTCCCTCTTTAAAAGTCATCTTTTCATTCCATTTGGTCTTCTGGATTCACTATTATCCTTCTTGGTACCTCTCTAAAACATTCTCCCATCTTTCTCTTGCTTGCACAACTCTCTTTTTGTTACAACAACCTCAAGTTATCAAGCTTTTACAACACTATTGCGTCCTCGCAACACCCTCTACAACACTCTTGGCTCTTACAACTATCTTGCTCTCCCTCTTTGGCTTCCTTAAGCCTTGTAGCTGATATCTGTACCTTATCTTATGCTTGTGAGCATCCTTGGATTTATCAGATCACCTATCTATTGCATTTATTTCATGATACACGTTCTCCTCCTTGAGTTGGGATTGCTTTTATCACACCACATTTGCTTACTTTGTTCACTTCTCTATCTATCTGGCTGTCTGTGGAGGTGGGAACACCAAAATGAGGGTTTGACTGAGGAAAACCAATATAGAACCCCAACATTTTCTCTAGATCTTCCACATGCAAGTATTGAAGATATTCATGTGCTGGAGGCTTCATTACTTGGGTGGTTGTAAGTACTTTCTTTCTTCTCTTTATCTTTATCATTTATACTTCTTTATTTCAGTTCTATTATACTCTGCTACTTTCTCGTGTTCTAAGGTTTTTAGGAATCAGAGTAGAAGTAGTCACTTTGTGTTCTCTATGATAAACTCAATTTATGGTCCATACAAGAAACTATTGTGCCTATAGGATGCCAATGCACCATGCTATTGTCCTCATTCCACACTGTCGTCCTTTGGCTGAGACCTCGTCAGTTCATCCAAAAAATCCTCTATGATTTACTCTTTCTGATTCTAGAACTTTTGCTTTGTTCCCTAAGGTAGTTTATGGTAGTTTTCCCCTTGGGATTATCTTGAGAATAAATAGACTCATGAGTAGTGAATCCCACTTCTCTAAAGAGCCTAATTTAGATGACCTTGTCATTTTTTTGGTGCAAGGATACAAAGGAATCAAATCTGTTGTGAAATTCTTCTATTTGTATCTACATTATTCTATCTGGCATAAATATTTATCTTTTTTCCTATGTTTTCTTTTTGGGGATGATGCAAGGCATTGAGACATTCAGGTCTCTTCCATGTTGATGCAAAAACTTCTTTTTGTTCTCTCTCTATATTTTATTCTTCCTTTGTGCTCACTGTTCCTTGAGTCATTTGGGGAATGATGATGGTTTCGAGCTCGAATATATCACTACAACAATGGAAAACATTGACCTAGATCCATGGATCCCTTATGTGTTATCTTAGGATTGCATATGGGGGAAACCCTCCTTTCATGATGTAGCTCTATTCAGAAACATATGTTTTACATAGGGCTTTCTGAATAGAGATCTTGTGTATTGGCATTTATTGTGTTCTACTTTAAAGTAATTTTTCATAGCATGGTGTTTAGTAATTTCTTTAAAGTGGGGGCATATGCATCCTGACTCATTGTTTGCTTCAAAGTGTGGTCTTCTTAAATCATACATGATGTGTCTTCTTGGTGGTGACATTGGGTTTTATGTCCTTCAAGAGCATGGAATTTCTTGGCATATGACATTCCTCTTAGTGGTAATGCTACAAATCGTATTCCCTAAGTTGTGAATCTTTTATCCTCAACTAGTCCTCTCTTGGAGACACTAAGCAAGATGTTCCCTAAGGTGAGAACTTTCATGCACTAAGAAAAACCCCTTTTGAATATCCTATTGTATTTAAAATGGCTACCAAGCATAACACAACTTGCTTTCCAATGGAGCCTTTATGTTTTTCATGGCCACCAAACATAACACAACTTGCTTACAAGTGGAGCCTTTTTCATGAGTGCCTAGGATAACAAAACTTTCTAGCTTTGTGACCATTTTTGTGGCACCTTATCAAAGTTATCTGGAGGTATATTTTGATATGGTTAGTACAATGGGAGCTTGTAGACCTGGCATGACTTTCCCATTAGCCACTTTTTGGGGCTCACCTAGTGGATAGCGGATTTCACTAGCCCATGTGAGTACATCTTGTTTACATAGCAGACATCGGGTTTCCACTTATGAACATTTTTTGGAAAAAAAATTAAGGCTTGATCCATACTGATTAGACAAACAATTGAGGCTTGATCCATTCCATCCTCTCTTTCTCTTCTCATTAATTTTGAAATTTGTATGCTTGTGTATCTTGTCTTGATGTTGCATATTTAACATAAGCATGTGTCTCTTTGTGACTTTCTTGGTTTCCCGTGAGATCTTAGATCTTGGGGGCTTGATCATCCTCCTTGACCTTTGTTGTCTTATCTTTCCAATAGTTGTACAATTAGACCTCTCTTGACACTTGTTTGACTACTTTAGTGCGAATTTGAGTGTAGGGATCATCTGCTCACTAAAGTGGGGGCTAAATGTAGTGTCAAAAAATGTACTCCTTTACATTTCACACTATGTTTGGGTACCTTAATTAATTGGACTTAATTAAGCCTCTAATTTTCCCAATTGTGCATCTACAAGCCTAAGTAATTGCAATTTCTGAAAGGGGAATCATAATTTAATTAATGCAATTATCATTTTTAACAACCCAAAATGAATAGGTCTTGGAAATTTAGGTCAAGACCCATTCTGGTCCCCTTTAGTTGCTTAATTCAAATTTTAAATATGTTTTTGGCGGCCTTTTTATGATCCCAAATTTAATTTCAAATGTCAGCTTGTAATTTTTAATTTTTGAGAAATTAGAAAATTATCTATAAATATAAGGTTATTTTATCAATTCAAATTCTAGAGTTTTTATGCAAGCATTCCTAGAGCTAAGGGGTATGTGTAGGATCATCATGGAAAAAATAGGCCCTTAAGTGACGAAAAATTTAGAAAAATCAAAGTTAGGCAACTTAACGTAAAAATTTGAATAAGTTATCTATATTATTTCAAAAATATGTAAGAATAGAATCTGTAGCAAATTGAATGTAGTTTCTAAACTACTAGGTTTATTTTAAAAAATAAATCTATTTCGTGAAAATTTGAAATTTCAATGCACTAGTACTTAAATTTCAAGGAAAAAAAAAGAAGTAGGTGTCTGTCTAACCACCCTAACCACAATAAAATGATGATATTTTTTTATAATATTTTAGATATAAGTAGAGGAACCATGTCTCGATGTGATGCATATTTTTTTGTAATTTGTTTCCAAGTAAATAATTAATTAGGAATTTTTTATTACAACTTTTAAAAAATATAAAAACTCGTATGTCTAACCACCTTGACTTTGTCAAAACTTCATGAAATTCATTTTTTGTTTTTAATCCTATAGTATGTGAAGCATAGAATGTGACACATGTTTCAGATTCAAAAAATGTGATACCATTTGAAAGCTATAGATGTTTTTCAATCAGCCTGTCAATTCAAAGTAAAAAATCCTTTTTGTTTCATCAATTTTGGGTAAAAAAAAAGTTGTCAGCCACATACCCTACACATACCCATCATATCGCCACTTTTTGGCCCATCATGATCCTGCACATACCCTAAGATTATTGTCAAAGGTGTTCAAGAGTAGATTTCTCAAACATTTTTTGTATAAATCAAGATCTCAAGCATCATGTCAAAGTTATTAAGCATCATGCATGTTTTTGGAGCTAACATTGTAATGTAGGTTTCAAGCATTCAAGTCAAAATTTCAAGTATCAAGATCACATCTAATCAAGCCATTTCCTACAAGATCAATACCTTGGAGATATTTACTAAGTTTTAGTTCTTCAAGGGTTCCAAATCAAGGGTTTGGTGAATTGCAACATAACACTTGTCCATTCATCATTCCTTTCATGTTTCATTATTTCATTTCAAGGTTTAATTACCAAAACAAGGTTTGACCAAGGAAAACCCCCATTCACCAAAAAAATTTCCCTCTTGTGTGTCTTGCAGATCTTAGGTTGAAAAAGGATTGAAAATCTACCAAAAGAGAAAAATTGCAAAAGTTTTCAAAGTTGCAAAGTTGTCAATGTTGTTGTCAAGCCACAAAAACTCACTTTTAGAATTTAATTCTAAATTTTTGACAGTGAAACCCAAAGGAATCAGGAGTACAAACATAGGAACAAAGGATTGTGAAAGAATATTTTCAACCCCTATAGCAAGACCCATTCACCCTTAGGAAAATGAGTCCCAAGAGGACACTCAACACAACCTTTTTGTGATAGGTGCATAAAATCAAATCCTTCTTAGATTTGTTGTTACTTTCTAGATTCTATTAGATTAAGGTTTAATTTAGAGGTTTCATGTGTTACATTGCATAATTGCATTCATTTGGTATTTTTCATTCATCTCCCAAAAGTGCATTTTAAGCTGAATTACCCTGTCCTCAATCATAAATAAAACAACAAGATCTCCATCAAGGTTGACTCACCTAAGGGTTGAAATTAAATATTTCCCTAGGGGATCTCTTTTTCCTAATAAAATAAGGAAAGTGTAGGTGCATACCCCCATTCAAAATCCATTACCCACACATTTTCCCCTATTTCAACAACAAAGGTTTACAACAAGGAGAAGTTGTAATAAATAATAGTCACAAAGAAAAAGTGAAATAATAAATAGGTCGAATGATAATAAAATGAATATTGCACATGTGTAGGAAAATACCATAAATGCATTGTTGATATTAGGTTTGGGTCATGTCAAATTCAATATCAAGTGTTAAGAAATCATATATTCATTTAAAATCATGATAAGATAACTAGCTATTGGACATAGGTTGTCATTGATGTCAAATATTGCCATTGATGAAGAATATTGATGTCATAGGTTATCACTGATGAAGAAGATTGTAGGAGTACTTGAACTATCATTATATTTCCCTTGACTTATCATTTTGAATTGCAAAGATTTGCAGAAATATATGTTGTATTTTTAGTAGTATTTTGTGTGTTAGAAGTTCAGTGTTGTCTAATCAATCATATCACTAAATCAAGAAATATAGATTATTAGTTTTATTGAGTGAATTCCTTCTAGAAGTTGGTGTGAGAATGCATCTATTCATTGTGATAGTGGTGGTCTCGAATACTATACTAGAATGTTTCAACTCAGTATTTATTAGGTTCAGTGTTTCTCAGGTATCTCTTCTGTAGACATTGTAGGATCTACAGTTTGGAAGGAGTATGCCTACACGTGCTCTATCATATTCTAGAATTTATGGAGGATATGTTCAACATGCAACAATTTTGTAGTGATAGAAGGTTCTTTGTGTTTTTCTGTCATCTAGTTGGTGTTCAAGTCTTATGTAGTAATAGCTAGTAGCATGCAAAATTCAAATCTTGTGTGTGGTGTTAAGATAGGACCTGATTAAGTTCCCTATGGTAGCGCATGGCATCATGTTATTTTGGCAGCAAAAAAAAATGATTTTGAACCAATGTATTACACCTTTCATGTAATTTGAATTCAATTCCACCATATTTCATCCTAGCTATTTGTGGATCCTTGGCTGACATAGAAGAGTGTCAATGCAATGGAATCTATATAATTATCTAATGTTTAGATGCATTGGGTGAAGGATTTCAAGTAGAATTACACTTGTGTGAAGAAAATCTAGCTGCAAGTGAAAATTTAAGAGAAGGTGGTGAATATAAAAGGAAGAGTTGCATTTTAGTGTGTGTGCCAGTATCAAAAGACCATATGTAGTGAGGAAGAGTGTCAACTATAAATCTAACACGTGTATGAGATATATAAAAGATCCACAAGCATTATCTTTTTATTCCAGTAGGAATGGTGTTCTACATGTTGTACTAATTCAATTGTGGATTTGTGTCTCTATTAGGTTGGTGCCTACTTCATATTGTAAAATTCACTTGTATGTTTCTTCTTTGTGAGGTTGGATTTGGAAAGTAGATCTAGGTAGCTATTCTCACCATGGATTTTCCCATCTTAGGTTTCCACATATATTTGGCATTCTCATGTGCAAATGCATGTGCTTATTTTGTTCCATGACCATTAGTGTCTGCTTTGATTCTAGTTTCAGTTCTGATACATGTATTTGAGTTAATAGTTTTAAATAGATTTGATCTACTAATCCAACCCCTCTCTTAATAGATTGTGCTCCCTTCAATTGATATTAGAGCCAAGTTCCTTTGAATAAGCATAAAAGCGTAAGGTAGTTCTAGGATGGCACACTTAGTTTCTCAGGAAGCATTCTCTAAAAATGAAGCATCACTATTTGATGGATCCAATTTGATTTTTGGAAAGTTATGATGGAGTTCTACTTGATGGCTCTAGGAATGGATATTTGGATGTCAGTGTTAGAGGGATATGATATTTCTGAAAACCCTCCTAGGGATCAGGTGGAAAGAGGGCTTGTGAAATTAATGCTAAGGAAAGGAATGCTATTTTATGTGGATTGGATAACTCTAAATTTGTGAAAGTGATGTAGTGTCAAAAAGTGAAGGAAATATGGGATAAATTGATAGACCATCTATGAAGGTGATGACAGAGTCAAAGAGGAAAATTTGCAAACTCATAGATCTTAGTTTGACAACTTGAAGGTGAGAGAAGATGAGAATATTGCCACATTCCTGCTCTAAGTTGATGAAGTTGTCAACTCTATCTGCGGTCTTGGTGAAAAATTGAAAGAAAATAATGTTCTGAAAAAGGTACTAGATCTCTCCCTAGAAGGTTTGATTCTAATGTCTCTACAATTGAAGAAAATAAGGATATGAATGCTTTGAAGATGACTACACTGCATGGAATTCTATCTACTTTTGAAATAAAATTTTATTTAGTGAAGGTACTATAATAAAATAGGCAAGATTTAGAGTATCTAAGAAGCAAGTTGATCAAGATTTTGATAATGGATCATATCCAGAGGAAGCCAATTTTATTAGGAAGCTACAAAGAGGTTTCAGTAAGTATACAGGGAAGTTACCTTTTAAGTGTTTTAATTGTAGTGAAGTAGGAAATTTTAAGGCTGTGTCCCCATAAGGATTCTAATAATGTTGAGAAAAATCATGGAAAAAAATTATTTTAGAGAAGGATTAAAGGTCTAAGGGAATAAAAGAGTTTCTACACTAATGAGGAAGAATACTACTCTATTGATGAGGAAGATGATGATATATCCATAGATGAAAAAGAAAAAGTTGTATTCATGGATTTTGAAACTATTGAAGAAGATGTAGAAATGACTTCCAAAAATAATGAAGATGAAGCAGATCTTGTGGAGGAAATGCTATGTACTGGAAAAGAAATTAAGAGACTGAAGAAGAGAATTGTAGAAGAAGTGAAGGCTAAAGAAAAGGTATCTCAAGCTCTAGAGAAAGTAGATAAGATGATTGTATTGTCACCTTTAACAATTTCACACTATGTTTTGCTCCCCCTAAATTATTGAGCTTAATTGGGTCCCTAATTTCCTAAATTATGCATTCTATAGCCCATTTGTACCACTTTTTGAGAAATTGCAAGCATTGAACAAATGCATCTAATTAATATTTTTCTCTTGACACTTAATGTCCTAGAGAATAGTGTCAGGACCCATTCGCCCTATGGCATATGGGTCCTATTCTTCTAGGGACCAATTTTGGACATGTCAAAGTGGCCATTTTAACATTCAAAGTTCAAATTGTAAATGTTGGCTATCGAGATTTAATTCCTGGGAAGTTAGAGAAATGCATATAAATTCCTAGTTATTGCATCATTTGATATCTAACAAAAAGATAATAAGAAAAAGTAGTGTCAAACTTATGATCAAGAGCACTATCAAGCAAGTTAAGAGCAACATTTTAGAGCTTTATTGCAACAATTCAAGATCTTAACATCATGCCAAATCTTATGTGATTTCATGTGTGTTCATGTTACCATTATTTTGTGAAGGCTAACACTTTGGTAGGTCTCCAAAGCATTCAAGCAAGCAAGATCCAAGACCTTGAAGTGATGCACGACTTCTATAGAACCTCAAATTTTGACATCATAACCCTAATTAAATAAAATTATAAATTTTAATTAATTATCCCAATTTCCTTCCCAATTAATTAGATATTGTATTATTTAATTAATTAGTCCCTCCTAGCCTATAATTAGTTAAATATTTTATTATTTAATTAATTATTCCATTTTCTTCTTATAATTAATTAAATATCATATTATTTAATTAATTATATCACTCCATGTCCTAAGGTTCTTCCCAATTAATTAAATATTGAACTATTTAATTAATCCCACCTTTATCAGTATTCCTTTAAATGTCCTAATCCTATTTAAGTTAATTAATCCCTGGTTAATCCATTCCCTAAACATCATTAGCACATTCTCCAACCTTTAACTCCACTTAAGTTAATAAACCCTTGGTTTATTAATTCAATCCATTCTCATTAAATCAACTAATTCTTGATTAATTGATCTAACCCTCATCCCTATCCCTCATTAATATTTTCTATTTTTTAATAACTCCACCTCCATCAAACTTGTCACCTAGTGACAAGTGTCCTAAGCCTAATCTCTCACTTACTCTCACACATGTGTGAGATCCCACCTACCACTGCTAACTTCTTACAAAAATCCACTTTCTTACACCCTCTCTTCCCAAGGTGTACTCAAACGCATGCTCACACACCTCATCCTCACCTTCTTTCCCCCTTGTGACACATGTCACAATGCTAATGCCTCTCTTCACCACTCAATCCTAGCCCTTGATCAAGTCAATGCATCTAATCCATCCATTCCTCTCACCTCATTTCTATAAATGTAAGTCTCCTCTTCCATTTCTCAAACCTTGAGTTGACCTTATCCTTATTATGCTACAATAGTGAGTGAGCAATCAACATAGCTATCACTTTGAGAGAAAATCAACAAGGAGTTGGGTGCATCTTTGTGATCCCAATCCATGGAGAGTTTGTGAAGGTATAGGTTGAGTTGTGGAATACATTTCACTTTGATTTTGTTTTATTTGATTCCATATGTTGTTTTTCCTCTCACATTTTGGAATTCTCAATGGAAATCACATCCCTTTCTAACAATTGTTTGAGTTTTGTTGAGTTTTTAATTTGCAGGTTTTGTGCTTTGTAGAACTATGATTGCATCCTGAATCATCGCACTTTTTCCTTGACTTTCAGTGCCTCCATTCAATCCCATGGTACCTCCATTCAATATTAAAATTCCTACATTCATTCTTGTGGTGTTCTAGTTTAGACTTGTTGCGCCTATGTTTACTAGAACCACGCCTTCACTCATCCATGATAGCTTTACTATTTGGGCTAACTTTTTTGTGTTTGTAAGGTTGTTGGTTAAAGCCATTAATATAGTTGGGCTTACCATTTAGGGTTTAATATATTTAACACCTCATATGAGTAGTATAGATTTCTCTCTTTTTATAATTACAACTTTCATAATTTAAAAAAAATTAAAAAAATTACAAATTACATAAAAAAATAATAACAAAAAAATATAAACCTAGGTTAACAAGATCCATAGCTGCACATCATACTTTCATTTTTAAGTTTAAAATTTACCTCTAAGGTTAAACAAACTCACATATGCAATTAAAAAGTTAGTTGTTAGTTGTAAATTTTACTTTTCTTGGGTCCCCTTTTTTTGGATATATGTAGGGAATGACATTTCCGTGCCGACTTGTAGGACTTACGCTCTATAGTTCAATACCTACATAGAGACATGCTACTCTTTCATAGAAAAGCACTATTCCTACGTAAATATTTTTTGTCTCTATTTCATAGAGCTATGCTTTTGTTTCTAGGTAGAAAACATAAAATATTTAGAGCTTAGGGCCAAATTTTGCATATTTAGCTATTTTCTTAATCAATATCATGACAAACAGTGTTAAACAATCTAGTTTTGTTGTATTTAGTCAATGATTTTTTCTTTAAGTTATTAAATTTTTGCAAGTTTTGTTGTTTTTTGGAAGTTCTATTTTCCTGAAATCACGCCTGCATTCTATGCTTGCAAGCTGACTTACTACACCCGCATCCCGAATAGCTACTCTTCTGTTAGATATTGTACACTTAAAATTATCCTAGGCTTGCGACTTTTAAATTCTCCATCATTTCCCCTTTTTTCTTTGATAATTAAATTAATTTCTAATTATTTAATTATTTTCTAAAGTCATAAGTCTTCTATTAATTAAATAATTTTAATTATTTAATTAATTCATTTCTATCCTTATTCTTCTTTGATTGATTAAATAAATTATATTTATTTAATTATGTCACTAATTAAGTCTCTTTCTTTCTAAAATTAAATAAATTCTTATTTATTTAATTTTTATACCACTCTCCACTATAATTAAATAACTATTTTAATTCTTTAATTATTCATTACCCTTTTCTGTCATAAATTAAATAAATTTTATTTATTTAATTTGGTCCACTCTCTTGAATTTTGAATTAAATCATTATTTAATTCAAAAGGTCTTCTTTGACACATTCCTCTATAATTAAATAATTATTTTAATTATTTAATTATTTATTGGCCACCTAAATTAAATATTTTTTATTATTTAATTTCCTCTAACCTCTTTATCCATGTCGATCCTTATCTATCCATGTCTCAATTAACCTCCACCCTTGATTAAATTATTTATGATTTAATCTTGACCATTGATCCTTATCATTTACCCTAACCCTATTCCATAACACATCTTTCATTCTTGACAATTGATTAATTGACACCCTATCTTAGCCATTCATTCAAAATTGTATTTCCTATAAAAGACCTTGATATAGCCATTTTGAGGTCTATCTACAAGCAATCTAGACTACCTACACAAGTTTATGTAATATCATGGTATCTTGCTATCAAGTCCATCAACATCAAGTCAAGCACATCCATAGTCAATTAGAATCTTCAATATTTTGCTAGTCATTGTCATTAGGCCTATTTGCATACTCAAAAATCTAATGGAAATTATCATATTCAAGCAAAATGGAGAAGTGCAATGAAGGTGAATTAATGGTGGCATGAAGATTATTTGGTAATATTGTTTTATGTTTTATGTCTTTATGCTTATTTGTACTTCATTATTTATTAGGGTTTGATTTATATGCATTATTGCCTAACCTTGATAATTTTAGTCCTGATTTACATTGGTGAACTCGGCATGAAAGGAAAAAATTGCAGAGATCATATGAAAATTTTAATTTTACAAGTTATAGGTATGGATCAATGCAACCATGAGCTCAAGTGATACAATCACTATTTACATAGTGTCACAATCGTGACACCAAATGACACAATTGATTCAGATTAGGGCACATTTCCACTTTTGTTGATCTCTTAATTTTTTTGGAAAATTTTGGTCATCTAGTTTTTAATTTCATAAGGTTAATCTTAGTGCATATCATACTAGTCATTAGGTCTTCGGATTTGGTCATATTTTCTTGTTATTTTGCAGATCTAGGTTCCTATGATGTAATCGACTATCATTTGCTGCAACTTCCAGGGTATTCACCACATGTGCTGTCGACCTTGAGTTGCAATTGATTTCCTAAACCGTAGTCAACATAAAAGATAATACGGTCACTATTACTGCAATGCAATTGCCTCTGGTTGTGAGTTGCAACTATTATTTCTGTGATGCAATTGCCTGCTACTTTGAAGTTTTGCTTTTCAGTCAAAATTTTTAGTTTAGATCTCTTGCACTTCATAGCTTAGGGTTTTCTATTACTGACATTTTATTTCCAGCATGTGGCATAGGTGGGAAGGAGGTATTTCACTTGATTTCACTAATTTAACTATCTTGTCTTCTTTTCATACACTCATTAGACATAAAATTAACCTTGCATTTACATGTCATTGGGCTTTAAATTTACAATAATTTTCATTTCTTCACTCATTGGTTAAAAATAACTTGCATATTCACTCATTGTTCTAAAATTAATCTTACATCAAGTGTCTTTTTCACATATTTATTTGAGGGTTGAAAAGAACAAGTTTCTTCATTTTCTTGTAGTTTTTTACTTGTCTTAAGGTGTGTATGCTCTTCTCTCCCACCATTTGGTGATCTTGAGAATCAAAAGAATCTTTTAGACATTTGCATAATCACCCACACATTTGGATTTGGAACTTAAAATGAACATCATGCGAGTGTGAGAAAAAGGTGTTGTGTATGCTCTCTCCTTGTGCTCGTGTGATCTTGGAGATAAAAAAAACATACTTATCTTGCTTTTGTTTACCCTTAGAGGGCCTGCCTAAAAAGAGGGAACGACCCAAGTGGTACTTTATTTTTGTCTGCTATATAAATATTTGTGATTGTTGGGAAAGTCTTCAATCACCTAGTGCAGATGTCCTATACAGACGAGTGCCACCCTTAGTATCCATGAGATACATCAAAATCCTTTCTAATGAAGGGAATAGGAGGCCTCTTTTATAGAGCTAATATCACCTCACGTATAGGCACTAGTATTAACCTGAAACATGGATTAAGAACCACTTGTTTTAGAGGCCAAAAACTATTTTACTTGTTGGTGCAAGAATGGTTGTTTTGAAGCCACCCTACGTTCCACCATTAATTGTGGAGATAGAAATTCCATTGGTTCACAAGATCTTAGGATCTTAAAGGGTAAGAGATTCTGGTGTTCCCATGTTGTGTAAGGGGGAGCCAGTGTTACCAATATCTCTAGCTATCCACTTTGTTTAGGTGTTTGCAACAATCCAAGTAGGGACTCAGTAAGTAGTATCCTTTCCAACCTAGGTTACGAAGTGTCTACGATTGTCTTCTTACACTACACATTACACATTTACACATTTAGGCTAGACTAAAATAAGTGTCTTTATATTGTTTGCTATGTTTTCCAAAATCAAACTTCACAAAATCACCTCAAAATTGGTCAAAATTCAGTCAAAACCAAGCACGATACATTGTGAATTGCAATCGACTATCATTCACTACAACCATGACACTAAAAACCACAACCACCATTTCTATAATGATGCAAGTGACTACCATTCACTGCAACTAAGACCTAAAATGACACAATTTCCTGTCATTGAAAATTATAGGGGAAATTCAGACAAAGCCATTTTGTGATCAATCCTGAGCATTACCTAGTCCTTTGATCACAAACTTGCAAATTTCTAGAATTTTCCATCCATTCATCCATCATTGCATACCTTGCATTGACCATAGGAAAAACATTAGGACATCCTCTAGCTTGCATTCACTTTGTTGTAGATCTTAGCTTTGGAAGCTTATTAGACTTGAGACTAGTCCATAGTGACCAAATCATATTTGTCTTGAATTCAACCTTTTTCCATCACTTTAGTCCTTTTTCATTTAGGTTGGCTCCTCAACTCACAAGGCTAGTTTGAGACCACCTTTGTCAAATTTTGTCATTTAAGTCATTACCATCATTGAAGTCTTGATAAACCATATTTTAAACTTTGGCTATCTTAGCTTGGTTGAGCAACCTTACTTTGGATTTTCCACAAGGTGCTTGGTAGTCATACCTTTAGTATTAATTCTAGGCTATATTACCATTTTAACCCATCATCCTTTTACACTTGCATTCCATTTGGCATACCTTAGACATTACTCAAGACTTTGATCTCATTGTGGCACTCTTTACATTTGACTATTGTCACTTTGGTTCTTTGTCTTGAAATCATCCTTAGACATCATAGACACCTTGCATAGACATTACCATAAATTGGACCTCATTGTGACACCATCCCATTGACATCTCAATATTTTATCACTTTGAATCCATAACTTGGTATCATCCTTAGGCATATCCTATACTTGAAAAATGCAAAAACATAGTTGCATAACCTTGGTCTAAGACATACCTTGGTCATCCTTAGACATAATCCTTCCATAGTCACCTTAGACATCATACCATATCACCATCACATTCATCTCCCTCTTGCAAGTCTTATATGGTCAAAACAAGTTAGCAAAGGAAATGAAAAGAAATGGCCTTTCAATAATATGATTAGTCAACCCCTTTGGCATGCCTTCTCAAGGGGAACCTATACCACAAAATTCATTCCCTAATCCATTTGAAAAGTTCATCCTTAGAGACCAACAAGGAACTGTCACCATTGAAGAAATAGAGGTCACCACACAAGATCCTAAAGTAGCCTCTTTTGTTCACAAAATTGTGGCATTAGACCCTCAATGTTTCCTAGCTAAACTCTTGTCAGAATGAGCCACATTGCCTCTTGGGCTTGATGTCAATACCCTCCAAGCAATTCCTACACCAAATAAGAAAAACCAAGGACACAATATACCTACTTCTAGTGGCTCTATCCCACAAGTTAACACATCTATTCCATTAGGAGGAAGTACACAAGATGCAACAACAACCCATACCTCACCATTTGGTACCCAAAACATGACACAAGGAACAATCCTAAACATGGAAAAATACATGTCACAACTCTTTGGTGCCTCGTCCAACCCATTTTCTACATTAAACACCGTGGGGGAATCACCCTCTAATCCATTTGGCACAAAAAATTCAACCAAGAGACCTAAAATTGTCATCAACAAGACTCCTAAAACAAGTGCAATACCAAGCATGGGAACTATTGGAAAAATGAAGAACATCTCATTTTGTTATTTTGTGTTGTCATTGATTTCACCATGATATATGAGTTGCAAGTGCAAGATCAAGTTTGAAGTTGTTCTGGTATTTTGGTCCAGTATCTAAACTGATATTTTTCTTACATCCTCTGGTATTTTGGTCCACAATTGTTTTCTGGTGATTACTATTGCCTGTGGTTTTGGGAAATGGTTTGTAGGCACCGGGATCACAAAATTTCAAGATCTCATGTATCTAGATGCTCGTATGGTGTATTAGAATTACACTAGTGTTTGCAATTGTGCTATTAGGTCTATCCTTGGCCAACGTAATGGATGTATTGTGTAATGGTGAATTAATTTTTGTTATGCGGATATATGTGTGACCTATTTTAGGTCTATGCCAACTTGATGAAGCTTTTTGGATGTGTGTATTACCTTTTCAGAAGATTTTGTGAAATCTTGAAGCTAAAAAGTTGGTATTTTTGGTAAATAAGAAGTGCATCTAATTAGGCCGACCTAATTGAAGCTTGCGAAGAGATCATATATATATATATATATGATAATATTTGAAGTTTAAAAGGTAATTTGGTGTGTTGTGAATGCGAATGTGAAGAAGAGAAAATATGATGAAGTGTGTCAAGTCAGTTTATTGAGCTTCATTGGAACCGAATTTGCACTCACTAGGTGTACTCTATTAGTTCATCTTTTTGGTTGAAAGCCATTTTTGTCATTGTAATTATGTAGGTAGTGAGCCTTTGTTTTTGGACAGTGAGTCATGGTAGTGAGCCACCCATTTTGTAATATCTTATAACCAGTTATACTATATTGTGAGCTAACACTCACCGTGGTTTTTTTGATTTTGGGTTTTCCATGTAAAAAATTGTGGTGTTCATGTGTTCTATGATTTCATGTTCTGTTAATTATTTCACTTATCTTTGATATTTTGTACATTTAAATAATTGGATGGTATTTGATAAATTTTTTTAAGAAGATACTGATTCACCCCCCATCTCAGTATCTTGGACATTTAACAATTGGTATTAGAGCTCGGTTCCTTCAAAAAGACCTAACAACTTGAGGGAGATCCTGAAGATGGAAGAAATGAATGAAAAAGGAGAGCTCCAATTTTCTTTTGAGGATCTTGACAAATTTGAAAGAGAAAACAAAGATTTGAAAGAGAATCTTGGAGAGGCAAATGAATGTGTCCATAAATTAAAGGAGAAATTGAAAAAGTTCAAAGATAGGCATACTGAAGTAACTGGTCAGTTGAAGAAGGCTAATGAAGATATTGCCAGTTTGAAAGTGAAAGTAGAGGAGAAGAAAAGAATTGAAGAGTGTCTGAACAAGTTGGTACAAAGCAAGTATGAAGATTGCACCAAGCTTGAACAAGAAGTCGTGAACCTAAAAGTGGATCTAGAGAAGGAAAAACTCTATGAAAACAATTTCAAATCTAGCTCAAATAGGCTTGATGAATTGATTGCAGGACAAAAACTGAGTAAAGACAAATGTGGTCACAAGGCAACAAAGTGTAGGAGTAGGATGAATCAGTTCCCTGGTCGTTTTACTGGTCAATTTTTTGCATGCAAAATAATTGTACATAGGGCAAGAAAATGCATAACCCTGATGATGAATCAATTTAATGGAAGGAGAATGAATCAATCCTTTAATGGCTATTGCTATACCTATAACAAGTATGGACATAAAGCTAATCAGTGTAGAACAAGAATTAGTGGAAGTCAATCTAATCAAGGAAATATTGCCCGCTATAACTACAACAAACCAGGACATGTTTCAAGAGTTTATAGAAGAAAGAAAAGTAAGGAGATTAATCTGGTAGAAAAGAATGAATCTATAAAGAAGGTTGAAAAAGATGAGATTAAGCAAGAGATTAATAAGATTTGGAGGAAGAAAGAAGAACCAAAGACTGTTGATGTGTAAGTGCCCTCATATGGTAGAAATGATTCCTTTGAGGATTAGACCTAGTAAGGTCTTATGGGGGAGCTTTATCAGAAAATTATAAGAACCCCTTGGATAAATGGCATGTCAGAGGCCGACACAAGGATGAAATGTGAATAATGAGTTATCAGAGGTTTTGGAAAAAGAACTAGTAGGAAATATGAAGGGATGATATTTTGTAGAGTGAATTAGGGTTTGTCTGTGTAAAAGAGAAGAGTCTTTAGCAGCTTTTTGAAATCTTCCACATTTAATGTGAATTAGGGAAAATTGTTATTTTATAAAGGAAATTTTTAAGGAATTTTGATCATTCATGCATTTGAAGAAATCGAAGAGCTTTTGGAGCATTCCTGAGAAGATTTGGAGTTCGAGTTGTGTAATCCTTAGCTGAGATTCATCGAGAAGAAAAAGGTATTTTAATCTTCTATGCAGTCGTGTTTTGTGTTGTTTGAGTTGTTTGAATTCAGAATTGGAAGAATGGAAACCCCTATAGTCGTTAAAGTGTCGAAGAGGCTAAGAATCTCTTATCAAAAATATTCCTTGAAAGTTTTCGAAGATGATGCCATGGGCGCATTCTCGTCAATTCCTCATGGAATGATGTCAATCGAGGATACAAGGATGTATATTCAAGTAAAGTTTGAAGAATACAATCACTCAAAATTGATTGAGATTTGGCATAATGAGCTTACTGGTGATTATTTCTTGATAAAACCTAAGTAATAAAACTTGGTTGAGAAGAGGTTGGATAGATGGAACAATTTTCCCAACTTCAACTATGATGAAAAAATTGTGAAATCAATCCTAAGCAAAATCCATGATAAATTCCTATGGATTGACCAACCGCACCTGATAACTAAGGAGGCGATTAGGGTTGTAACCAGGCTTTGGGATAAATGTACAGTACCTGTATTGAAATCTGTGAAGAATGAAGTAGTAATGGAACTTATAGGAGCCGCATATGACAAGAAAGCTTTAAAAATGAAGAACATTACTAATCCGATTGTGAAGTATGCAGCTATCATGACTGGTCACAAAATATACTTCACAAAAAAAGAGAAATTTGTTTCAGCTACAACAATCTATACAAGCTTGGATATGGTTGTAAATGGTGCTAATTATGATCTATGTGAGCTTCTTCGGTTATAGCTGCTTGAAAACTTGAAGTCGATGAAGGAGAGGAAGTATGATTTTAACTTTGGTTCATTGATTATATGTCTATTGTTTTATTTCATGAAGAGACTTCTGGGAAAGAATGAAGAAGTATACTGGGACTCATCTATACTAGTAGGACATCAAAGTTTTGATTATATGCAGTCTGGGTAATCTGGATGCTCAATATAATGCTCTAACAACATTCTTTGTTGTATTCAAGAGAAACATGAATGAAAGGGAAAGGATTCCAAAGAAAATTGTTGAGAAGTATAAAGATGATATCATATTCCATGTTTCTTTTGATGAATGCATGATTGAGGTTGTAAAACCTTGAACCATTTGGATTCAACCTCTAGGATATGAGGTAACAAAAGAAGCTGAAGGCTATGTGCAATTGTTACTGATGAATTCGAAGGATCCCAACGAACCCAGAATTGGGACATATGCTAAAAAATCTATGGAGATTCATCTGGAGCAGCAAAAGCCTAAAATTAGAAAGAATGTGGAGAAAAAACTTAAAGAAGCTAGATTTACTGATGAGGAGATTTCCCTTGGAAGGGCTAGGGGAGAACAATTGGAGGCAGAATCATCTAGCCCGAGGAGATCCAAAAGGACTACCTCTACAAAACCCTCTACAACCCTTGCAACAAAGATTGAGCCTAGTGTCGTTGATAAAGGAAAAGTTTCTATTTCCTCTGGACTGACTACTAGATCTGGGAAGAGGAAAGAAACTCCTTCGGTAGCCCTTGCAAAGAGAGGAAGGAAAGAGAAAGAGACAAGAGAGAAAAACCTAAGTGTTATAGATGATCAGGATGAAGATGAAGAAGATCATGATGTAAAGATGGTAAGGATAAGAAGAGGAGGTTTATCCTTTGGTGAAGGTGCTTCTACAAAAGTTGTTGATTCCAAGAGAGTACATGTTGTATCATCTTTTGATGATAAAGAAGAGAAAAAAATTTGTGTTCATGTGCACACCAAACTAGAATCAAAGAAGTCTAAGGTATATGTTGAAGCCTCTGTGGACTAGAGAAAAGAATAGGACATATTGATAAGTTTTGGTCCCTGCTTTAAACTAGAGGAAACTCTTAATTCCTTGCTACATTTTGAGAATATGCTTCAACCTACAACTGAATACTATCATAATGCTGGAGAAGAAGATAAGAAAACCTTACTTTTAGTTGTTATTCAATATGTTATCATCTTAGAAGTTAAGTGGGATGATATAAGGAAAGATGTACTTGAAAGCATGTGGGAAGCTCTGATGCAAAGGACATCAAAGGCTATTGAATTTGAAGAGAAAATCAGAAATGTTGCATATAATAAGATTGGGTTTTCCCTAACCCTAGATGATCTAGAATATTTGAAGATCTTTGCAGAAATGTTTTAGATGAAGAGAATAGTAAACATGTTGATGAAAAGAAATAAAAAGCTGACAAAGAAGGTAAGGAAGGAAACAAAAAAAGTGATCTAGGATATAGTAGAAAAATATGGCATGCTTAAAGCTGGTGAAGATGTTGCTGCTGAAAATGCTTAGGAAAATATTCCTCTTGATATAGGTAATGACGATATTTCTAAAAATATTGATGTAGAAGTTGATGGTGGTGATGAAAATAATCCTTCGAAAGGTGAAAATCAAAATGAAGGTGAAGTTGAGCCTACAAAGAATAATGATGCTCCTCCAGAGCACACTGAAGGAGAAAAAGGAAATAATGAACAAGGTAATGCAGAAGAAAGAAAATGTAGTGAAGAAGAAGAAAAGGATAATCCAGAGGAAAAGCAAAATAAAGATGAAAAGGATGGAAATGATGAGGAGGGTAATAATGATAAAGACAAAGATGAAGACAAAAAGGAAGAAAAGAAGGAGGAAGAAGAGAAGGAAAAGAGAAAGGAAGAAAAGAAAAATGAAGAATCTACTAGGAAAAATGAAGAAAGTGAAAAAAAGATTGTAAAATCTCTTAAGAATCCCGAAGAATCATCTTTCAATAATGATGTTCTGAAAGCCAATAATTCCCTAGGAGCTTCTACAACTTCCTATGATTGAAGGGTTTGTGGATATGGAGAAGATGTCTTTGGTGCATAAAGTGATGTTAGGAGATGCTA
The DNA here is from genome assembly GCA_007258455.2 of Sequoia sempervirens. NCBI lineage: Eukaryota > Viridiplantae > Streptophyta > Pinopsida > Cupressales > Cupressaceae > Sequoia > Sequoia sempervirens. The sequence goes on from VDFB02142055.1 coordinate 63,660, forward strand.
TGCAATAATCCAGAAGGAAGGAAATTCTTGAAGCACATCAAAGAGGAATAAAACTTGTAGAAGATGCTCTTAAGGCATTGTAGGAAGTCATACCTAATGCATCCATTGATACATCTCTCGCTCCTATTGAAAATATGAGATTGATGTTAGATTCTTTCAAGGAGTATACCTCTGGCTTAGTGAAAAGAAAAAACAAGAGGTTGAGGAGAAATTGGCAGAGAAAAGACTATTGGATTTATATGAAAAATGTGCTCTTGCACACTCAAGTGTTGAAAAGAATCTGGAAGCCATGAAGGTTTATTTGTTAGAAGCTAATGTTGTCCTTGATTATTGCTTGAAGTAGCTGGATGCCACTCATAATATTAAAGTTGTTATGGACTCCATTGAGTCTCATCTATCAATCGTCTCTGGTACTTACACCCTATCCAAAGATAGAGACAAATCAACCTCGAATTCCATCTCTGTGCATAAAGAAAAATTCTTTGTTTTGCAAAAGTAGAAGGAAGAAATTATTAGAAAATTTGATCAGTTGAGTGACATTGTAAGAATTGAATTCACTCCAGTTAGCAAGGCTCTAGATTGCATAGAAAAACTTGAGAAGATAAACCTGACTCCTGATACTTTAGATGGTGCAAAAGAAACTCTGATAGAGTTGGAATCTCTGAACAGGATGCTGATTGCCACAAAGGATAGTTGGGAGAATGGAAAATCAGTATGGGAAAGTATTCTAAAGGAGCTTCAAGGCTCGCCATCCTCTGGTTGATACATGTTTTCTTTGTTTTCTTTGTTTTAATGTTTTCAATTATTTTTGGGACACCCTTTGTCCTTGATGTCAAAGGGGAAGTGAAGAATTGTGAAATGTTGGTGTTAGGGGGAGAAGTGTTGTAAATAAGGTGTTTTGTAAATATTATTTTTGGAACATGTTGCCATCAATGACAAAGGGGGAGATTGTTGGAAAAATGAAGAAGAACATCTCATTTTGTTATTGTGTGTTTTCATTGATGTCACCATGATATATGAGTTGCAAGTGCAAGATCAAGTTTGAAGTTGTTCCGGTATTCTAGTCCAGTATCTGAACTGGTATTTTGCTTACATGCTCTGGTATTTTGGTCTGCAATTTTTTGTCGGTGATTACTATTGCCTACAGTTTTGGGAAATGGTTTGTAGACGTTAGGAGCATGTACTTTCAAGATCTAATGTATCCAAATGCTCGTATGGTGTATTGGCATTACACTGGTGTTTGCAATTGTGCTATTAGGTCTATCCTTGGCCGACCTAATGGATGTATTGTGTAATGGTGAATTAATTTTTGTTGTAGATATATGTGTGACCTATTTTTGGTCTTTACCGACTTGATGAAGTGTGTTGGATGTGTGAATTATCTTTTTAGAATATTTTGTGAAAGCTTGAGGCTGACAAGTTGGTATTTTTAGTGAATAAGAAGTGCATCTAATTAGGCCGACCTAATTGATGCTTGCAAAGAGATAAAAAATATATATTGGATAATATTTAAAGTCTTAAAAGGTAATTTGTGTGTTGTGAATGTGAATGTGAAGAAGAGAAAATATGATGAAGTGTGTCAAGCCAATTTACTGATCTTCATTGGAACTGAATCTGCACTCACTAGGTGTACTCTATTAGTTCATCTTTCTGGTTGAAAGCCATTTTTGTCATTGTAATTTTATAGTCAGTGAGCCTTTGTTTTTGGACAACGAGTCCTGGTAGTGAACCACCCATTTTGTAATATCTTATAACCAGTTATACTATATTGTGAGATAACACTAACCATGGTTTTTCCCATTTTGGGTTTTCCACATAAAAAATCCTGGTGTTCATGTGTTATGTAATTTCATGTTCTGTTAATGATTTCACTTATCTTTGCTATTGTCTGCACTGGAATAATTGGATGGTATATGATCAAAAAATTTAAGAAGATACTGATTCACCACCCCTCTCAGTAACTTGGACATTTAATAAGGGCCTCTCAACATACCATTGTGTCACAACAAGGGCCTACTCCTCATACACATGTGCAAAACAATACTTGAGGCTCCATTATACAAAAAACACAACTTGGCAACCAAGGATCCTTCACACAACATGGTAACCAAGGACCTTTTCCACATTATGGAAACCAAAATCCACATGGTCATACTTTCACAAATTCTTGGCATACACAATCCAATCCACCTCACTACACTCACATTCTGACCTATGACCAAAACATCCATAATCAAACACCATCTTATACACACATGCCAAACCAAAACCTATCACATACACACATGCCTAATCAAAACCCATCTCATAATATTGGATTGCAACATTCCAACATGAACCATCAAAATTCACAAGACCCATCATTGACTCAAGTGAAATTCCTCACCACCCAAATTCTTTCCCTACAACAACAAGTGGAGAATATGCAAGTGTCTAACAAGAATACTTACACTATAAAAGACTTGTGTCCCAATCCATTTGACAAGAGTCTATACATGCCACCATTCCCACATGGCTATACCACACCTAACTTTCCTAAATACAAAGGGAAGGGGAATCCAATTGAGCATATAAGGGAATTTTCCATAACTTTTATAGATAATGCATACGAACCTACATATCTAATGAGACTTTTCCCATGATGTCCTACAGGCATAGGACTTGAGTGGTTTGCACATCTACCAACTAGCATAAGAACATGGGCAGAATTACCAAAAAAAATTTGTGGAACATTTTGCATTCAACATTGACAATGAAATAACCATTTCCACCCCATATCATACCACACAAGAAGATTGTGAAATTTTTGTTACCTTCTTCCAAAGATGGAGGGGTTTGGCTAGTATATGTCCCATTGAAATACTTGAGAAACAAAAAAAAATCATGTTCATTGAAAACCTCAACTCAAACTTGAAACATGATTTACGAGTGTAATGTTGTACGTCATTTGTTGACCTAGTGGAGAAA
>VDFB02142055.1:66726-95636 GCA_007258455.2 Sequoia sempervirens
AAGGTGTCCCAGGCCGTTACCACCGACAAAATTTGTTGACAAGTGGAAAACATGCTTGAAAAAATTTGTTTGAATGTCAAAATATCTATGCAGTGTGCTAGTTTCCAGACACATCATGCTACAAAATGACACAAACGAGAAAAGTACAAGGTTCAACACAAAGATGACGTTCAAAGGTAGCTACTGAAAAGGGGTCTTTGAGCATCCTGAGAGGGAAAAATGTTGATGTAGGGGCTACAATGAATACAATGAACCTACACAAAGGCTAGGGGAGTGGACACTAAAGAAAATGCAAGAATGTATGTGAAATTGCAAGGGGTGCAATTTTACGACATTATAGGCCCACAGACATATAAAGACACACCAAGCAGCACTATACAGGGGATCACATTACACACATGCAATCACAAAGAATATGAAAATAAGACTAGTATGGCATGTGTGAGTCAACCTATAGTAGGTCATCCACATCCCAATCTTGTTCATCATATGTGGAAGGTGGATAACTAGCCAAACGAACAACAAGTGCCAAACTAGGACAAGACTATCTAACTCCTTGCCCCTACTAAGTGCAAGACAAGGATGAACCAAGATGAGTGATGAGAATGAGCTCCTTGCAATATAGACATGATTTTCAATAAATGTAAACATGCAATAGTGAGTATGCTACGATCCTACAACTATCACATGGCAAAGAGAAAAGTACATGCATTTTAGTTAATTGCATCAATAATATCATTTTCATGGATCAATCATTGTAAAAGACAACACTCATCAGTAAGATTCCCAAGATTTCTATGAAATGCATTGTAGTTCATGTTTGTACTCTTTCCTTTTTTGTTTTCTTTGATAGGTGGCAAGTAAATCAATCCTAGATAGATGAGTTCTATTTTTCGTTTAGTTTCTATTGTAGTGTGTAATAATGACAATTCATTGATCTTATATGGCTTAGATTTCTTACTTTTTTGGGAAATTTGCTGAGGTGGAGATGGAGGAGGAGGATCTATGGTGATCCTACCATCCATGTGAGGTATTAATTGGTCTCTTGAAATGATCTTGTGAGAGATTACACCTTTTCCCTTGGAGGATATGCAAGGGGGGGAATATCTCGATATCCTAACCCCTTAGTATCCTCGTATGGTATTTTCTCTAACATTTTGTGAATTTCATGCTCATTTGTTATGTCACATCCTTTTCTTGTTTAATATCTTAAATCCTTGACCATAACTCCCTTCTAAGTTAATGGGTGTATTAGTAACTCGATGAACATAGGATAGAAGAGGGTCATTATTGTCCTTGTGACCAAGTTCATTAATGATTGATGGTTGAAGCTTGCTTTGTGTTTCCATTTCAGGATGTAAGAGGCTGAACATATCGGGTGATGGGATTATAGGTGGTGTTTGCATGGATAGATAAAAGGATGCATTGTTCTCAAGGTTGTGTAAGGAGTCTTGTATGAATTGTTGCATGCTATCTTCATCTTGACCTAAATTTTCCACTTCATGGGGAAATTCATTAGGAGGTGGCGGTTCATTAATAGTCTCAATTGCATTAGGGTCTTCACCAAACATGGAACTTCAAACATCTACCAAAGATCTTAAGGTTTTTCATATATTACCCATACACATGTCCATGCTGAGTTTTTTATGTGAAGTTTTAGATCTAATATATGATTTTTTTTTAATTTGTGAATGCAAGATACTAAAAATGATATTCCAATTTTGATTTCAAACAATGCACTCAATTTGACCAATTGAACTTAATGTAAACAATAACAGATTTTTGTATTTCAGAAACTAAAACCCAAATTTAACAACAGATCATAATGAAGAAAACAAAGAAAAATCACTACCCAAAAGTTTGAAACAACACTTGTATAGGGACATATTCATCCTAGGGTGAATGAGTCTTAGCACATAGGTTGATTTTTTTTAAATCTAAGTCTAAAGTTCAGTGCTAAGGTTCCTTGTTTCAGACTATAAACTGTGGTTTTAATGACTGATTTTTCTAGATTTTGATGTGTAAATACAAGTGAAATGAATGACAAATGATGAACAATATGAAACTTTTTGAAATGAAATTTTGATCCAATTTGTGAATGTGAATGATTGAAAATACACTAATATGCAAGTATTAAGCAAAATTAATGTAATATGCATGTAAATTTTTGAATTTTTAAAATTTTAAGGGATGTAAAATGTAAACCTAAAATCCTAAATGAGATGAAAAATAATGCAATTTTAACAACCCTAAATGAGATGCAAACTAATTCAATACAATGCAAACTAATGCAAATCCTAGATCTAGGGTTTAAATAGACTCCAAATTTAGAATTTTTGATGTACAATGTCAAGTTCACCAAAATGAAATAGGAGAAAATGTGTGGGTAATATATTTTGAATGGGAGTATGCACCTACACTTTCCTTCCTTATTTCATTAGGAAAAAGAGATCCCCTAGGGAAAGATTGACTTTCAACCCTTAGGTGAATCAACCTCGATGGAGATCTTGTTGTTTTCCTTATGATTGAGGATGGGGTTAATCAGCCTAAAATGCACTTTTGGGAGATGAATGAAAAATACCAAATGAATGCAATTATACAATGTAACACATGAAACCTCTAAATTAAACCTTAATCTAAAAAAATCTAGAAAGTAACAATAGATCTAAGAAGGATTTGATTTTATGCACCTGTCCCAAAAAGGTTGTGTTGAGTGTCCTCCCAAGACTCATTTTCCCAAGGGCGAATGGGTCTTGCTACAAGGGTTGAAAATATTCTTTCACATTCCTCTAGTCTTATGTCTACACCCCTGATTCCTCCAATTTTCACAGTAAAAAATTTAGAATTAAATTCTGAAAGTGAGCTTTCATGGTTTGACGACAATGTTGATAACTTTGCAACTTTGACAACTTTTGCAATTTTTCTCTTTAGGTAGATCTTCAATCCTTCTTCAACCTAATATCTGCAAAGTAAACAAGATGGAAAAATTGTTTTTTTGGTGAATGGGGGAATTCCTTAGTCAAACCCTATTTTGGTAATTAAACCTTGAAATGAAATAATGAAACATGAAAGGAATGATGAATGAACAAGTGTTATGTTGCAACTCACTAAACCATTGATTTGGAACCCTTGAAGGAATAAAAGTTAGTAAATCTCTCCAAGGTCTTAATCTTGTAGGAAATGGCTTGATTGGATGTGATCTTGATGCTTGAAATTTTGACTTGAATGCTTGAAACCTACATCACAATGTTAGCTCCAAAAACATGCATGATGCTTGATAAATTTGACATGATGCTTGATATCTTAATTGTTGCAACAAATGCTTGAGAAATATTCTCTTGAACTCCTTTGACAATAATCTTAGCTCTAGGTATGCTTGCATAAAATCTCTAGGATTTGAATTTGATAAAATAATACTGTATTTATAGATAATTTTCTAATTTCCCAAAAATTAAACATTACTAGATGGCATTTGAAATTGAATTTGGCATCATAAAAAGGCCACCAAAAACATATTTAAAATTTGAATTAAGAAACTAAAGGGGGCCCATTCTCCCAAGGGTGAATGGGTCCTAACTAGGACCTATTCATTTCGAGGTGTTAAAAATGATAATTGCATTAATTAAATCATGATTTCTGTTTTGAAAATTACAATTAATCAAGCTTGTAGATGCATAATTAGGCCAATTAGAGGCTTAATTAAGTCCAATTAATTAAGGGACCCAAACATAGTGTGAAATGTTACAAAGGAGTACATTTTTTGACACTACAATTGTGAATTGGATGTTGGTGGTACATCTCATATGGGATGATCATTTCATATGTATGTTCAAGGTTTATGTGCATCTATTTTTCTTTCCTCCTCTCAGTTTACTCGATAGGTTTTTCTCTTTCCTTTGTTTTCTCTCTCTCTAATTTTTTTTCTTTCATTTGTTTATTTTCTCAATGTTATATTTTTTCTTGGTAAGTTTTCTTTCTCTCTGTTGTGTTTTTTTTTCTTATTTGTGTTTTTTTCTTTAGGTTTATATTTGTGCTTTTTTATGGGTTTTTCATTGTGTACTCTTATGTTCTTTTATCAATTCCCTTTGGTAGATCCATTTCTTGGAGTTAGAAACTATTATTTTTCTAATGATATCATGGTCATGTCATCAATTTGTCAGACTTTTGAGGCTTTTCATCCTTGCATGATTTCCTTCACATCTCTGAATCCTTAACATTATTTTTTTTAAGAATTATATGGGCCTATCATATTTCCAACACTTTGATAAATTTATGCCTTGTTATCTATTTTGAGTGTTAGTTTCCTTTACTCTAGTACCCTGTTAGTGATTGGATCAAAGTCTAATCATAAATTTTTATAAAGTTAAACTCTTTTCAAAGTTGGAGTTTCGAAGTTCTTCTAAGGTAGAAAGTTGCATCCCTTCTTAACATATAATCCCAACAACTATTTGATAGTGAATTCCCTTTTGGGATTATATTTTGGGAGCTTCCTTCCCATGGTATCTAATTAGTATTTTTTTTGTTTAACCCTAACATATTTCAATGGGCTATCCTTTCAGAGTCTTTAATTATTAGAGTATTCTTATCCTAGTACCTAGTTAGTATTCCTTCTGAATTCTAACCCCAACACACTCCAATGCAACATAATATTCTTCTAAAGTAAGAGGTTTGGAGTTACCCTACTCGGGTATCTAGTTAGAGACCATCTCAAAGTCTAACCCTGACATGTTTTATGGTATGTTAGGAATATATTATTGGGATGAAAAGCTTCCCAAACACAAAGTAATCATTGGAAGGCATCCTGATCCAAAAATAAAATGACACTTCCTAAAATGCTTATTGTTGAAGTTGTAAAAGCCAATCTCATAGAACCCAGTGATCACCTACAAGCAAAATAACCTATCATGTAGAATAGATTCGAACAACACAAAGATATTGCTCTACAAACCAAGAGAGTGTTAATGATGTTTTATGCATAGCAACAACTCAAACAGAATATGATATCCTATCTCTCTTGAAAGGTAAATCTCTATCAGCAAGCCTCAAGAGATAACCCCAAGGTCTCTAATGTCAAGTCTTGACAATGCATAAATAACTCAGATAATATTTGAAAATGCTGGTAATCACAAAGGGACCTTACTACAAGCAAAGACTGAATCATATTTGGCAATATGATGATGCTTTAATCCTAAATCTAACTCAAATGATAAAGAAATAACAAAAGATTAGGGTTTTAGAGAGATTCCTAAATTTAACTACTCCTAAGATTAACAATGCAAATGATGAAATACTTGAAATGGACCAATCCCTCATAAACTAATTCCTTCTTAACCAAGATAAATCTATAATCTCACAGAAACAGTGCAATCTTCTAAGGCATTAAAGATTTTCAGATCATGAACATTCATCCAAGACAACCCAATTGCAATTGAAATGAATAAATCTCCACAATTGAACTAAGCACAATGAATATAAAGGTCCAGGCTAACTTTGCAAAGCAACTAAGAATCAGCTAGCTGCAAAAAGTATGGACTAGGGATTGTTGCAAACACCTCAAGCATTAAATCATAAACACCATTGAATCAGATCTAAATCCAAATCTAACATATATCTAATAACCTTGAGCAATTTGAAAGATAGAATCATAAGAACCATGCAATATAAGTCAACACAAAAGAGATCACCAGAAAATCACAATGTCTTCAATTGTATTGAATCACTGAATTTTAGCAACAATTCCAATGTTCTGGTACAACACTTGCTCAGAAATTGACTAACTTCTAATTTTGCTCTACTACCTAATTCGCTCTTGTAACAAAATAGCCATAACAAGTCGGCCTCAACAAATTTTTACAATAATAATGGCCATAAAATAGGTCGGCCCAAGGAGAATTCAAAATAAAATGAATTAACATTAAATGCTTGAACTCAATCCAAGTCGGCCTGGGATCTTCAATACAATTCAGACTAATGAACAAGTTTCAATGCAGCCCAAAATTAATTGCCCTCTCCAGCTTGAGCACACCTCATCAAGTTGGCCAAGGGGTGGAATAGCCAATATTTCAAATTTCCTTCATAGATATAACTTCATCCCCAGAACCTCCTTGATGACTCAGCAAAATTCAGCCTACACTCAGGAAAAACCACCATTAATATCCATTAAAACACTATCATAACATGAAGATCAAGATTAGCTCATCATCAATAATATATTTGTAATCCAAATAAGCTCAAACACAAATTGAAATCAACCCAAAAACATCACTCAATCACAAACTACACAATCCAGGACTTCGAGCTAGCCACGGAATCCGAGCTAGAAGGGAAATTTCAGAAAAATCCGGCCTAGGCAGATTTCCGTGAAATAAGCACAAAATCAACAATTAATCACTAAAAAAGAATAAAGGATGCAAAAAATTGTGTAATTTATCAGTTTAGAGCATGGAATGTTAAGAATTCATCATTAAAATCATCCATTTCATCCAATTTTCAAGTTTCATATCGCTTCCCAGAAAACCAAAAAAAATCCGGTTGGACCGGAATTCTGTGAAGTCGTCAAATTTGTGAATTTCGTTACACACCCCATAACACAGAAGGCTAGGTGGAATCCAAGAAAATACAAGGTCGATAGAAAACCCCGAGGATGGGAGAAAACGCGAATATCGGAAATCTAACACATTTGCACTCAAATTGACCGAAGGTCACAAATTTGAGGACCCTGGGTACGGAAATTGTTCAACTTGAACCTCCTATAGATCGCCCTTAAATCCTAGGCTCATTCAAAAGCAAATTAAGACAAAATGGCAATGCCTTAGGCATGAAACCCTAAATTTTAACCATGAACGCACAAAGCAAGCTTGGGACACAAAAATTTGAACTCCAAGCAAAACCAAAACACCAAAGCACAACTCACATTCATTAATCAAAAGAGAAGCAACATGCACATACCATTTGATGAAAAGGAAATTGACTCCAGCAAAGACAAACAACAACCCAGACACCCGAGCAAGCAACAATAATGAAAACGCCAAGGGAATCACAACCAGATCAAAAATTCATAAAGTCAATATGCCACAGCATGCCAAGTACCCCAGGATCAAATATCCCAACTCAGGAGAATGCAAATGATACGTCATAAAGGCACAAAACTCCAAAAATCAACCAAGTTCGGAAACTCGAAGGTAAGATGGAAATTCGGGAAAATCCGGCCCAGGCTGAATTCTGTGAAGACCCAAATTCATCGAATTGCAGTACTGAAACCCATTTGCCGGAGTTTGGACAAAATCCGGGAAAATCTGAATGGACCGAAAAATCTCGAAATGGGGTAAAAACCCGGATCTAGCCCAAAACATAAGTTTTTCAATATGCAACTTGGGGAAAACACTTAGGCAAGCAAGATGAACACTTTAAACTTATGCCAAGGCAATTTGAATCCCCAAAATTAGAGGGCCAAAACAACAAGAGTGAAAACAAAAGAGGGTCCTTGCTTTTAGCGAGGGTGTGTGCAAAACTTGCACAACAGAGAGTAAAATTGCTAACCAATAGATTTGAAAGACTAAGAAGCCTCCAAACAAGAATGTCCCAAAAAGAATAGGAACAAGTGAAGGACTAAAGAAGCCTTCAATGATCTGATTAAGGATCTAGGACGATTGCTTACAAAATGCTTAACATTTTATAATAGTTAATTCAAAGCTCAAACAAACGAATTAACATAACATAAATGCTTAAACAAACTTAGCATGATAAATATGACGAACAAAAGAAAGAGAGAAATGAGACAGAAGATCGAACACAAATTGCTAACGGAGTTCGCCAAATGGCTACATCTCTGGGTCCCTCTCCAACAGAGTGACTGATCCGATTAAGCTCCAAAATTAGAATTACAATTGCTATAATGTCATCTCCTTCCACCACAATGGTGTGACAATGCTCCATTGCATAGAAATGACTCCACCATCTCTTGAATGTTCTATCCTTCACATCACCTGATTAGCTTCTAAGAGCCTACACTCCTTTTATACATAAAATAAGCCTAATAAGGCTTAACCATCAAAATAAATGTCTAACCCCCCTTAACAATTCGTATAGTGACTCATTTTTTCCTTTAATGGCCCTCGGTGTAAGTGGTTGGAGTGGTTTTTAACCAAAAGGGCCTATTTGTTAAGGCCTCGAGCCAAGTCATACAAGAAAACACACCGACATCACTATATATTCACAAGCCACATGGTGGCTTGGTGGTTGTGAGTTCAACCCCCTATCGGTTCATTTTTAAAAGCAACTCCAAACCAGTTAGAGAAAAAAAAAACCCGCCACCCATATGGGTTAAGGGCTTGTCGTGTGGCACAATGGCCGACGGGGGTTTCGAATCCCAACTAGTCATGAGGTTGAATCCCCTTAAATTTTGTTGAACTGTGCAAACAACCCGACGACCACCAATAGAAGGGTTCCATGTGGTGAAATAAGGAGGTGCAACATGGCATTACGTGATTCGCTCAACCAATCCAGTCATCGCCACACCATCAAAGACACTTCATCAAACTTGCCACTCATGCATGCCACGACACTTGTATAGATTGTTCAACCAACTACCATGTGTCACCCACTGATTGGTCCATCTTGGCGTCTGTACCGTATGGCCTGTTGAGTCACCATGTTGTTGTCATCATCCATACCACCTGGTCCACCCTAGTTAACTACAACTTTGACTTGCGATATCTCGGACGTACGAACTTAGAATTCGACGAAATGAACATCGTTGGGTTCATGTCATCGAGCTCGCTGATTTGATGCCCTTTTTGATGAATTATAAGATGACCATTTTTTTTGCTTTTCTAATGGCCTCAGGTACCAGTTTGACTGAAGTTTGACCAGCCATAACTTGAGCATACGGGCTCCTTTCAACTTTGTTCAAGTTGCATTGGAAACAGGATTCTGAGCTCTTTTTTATGGTGTTGAATTCTAGAGCATTAGGGACACATCAATTTTCAATGAAAAATATTCCCTGAATCAGGCCTCCCATTGGAAAGTTTTTGGACCTTTGAAAGCTTGATTACTCGGAAAGTAAGTGAGGGTAAAGTTCCCTCACTTTACGAATATCCATCCATTTTTCCTTGCTTACATGCATCATCTTCAATCCCACTCTAAGGTATTCAACTTGACGAGGGTGCAACCTGAGACACAAAAATTTATGCACAAAACTAAAGAATAATTTTATTATTCAGAAAATTTACTTCTTACATGCAGGCGATCACAAATCCTCAAGCTCTACAATACATGCAAGCTATAGAAAATTACAGTCACTACAGAATCCCATTTCGCAACTTGTGAACTCTTTTTCACTACAAAAATTAGAAAGTCCCCCCCATAAATAGCTCCTTTTATGTTTTGGATCCAAAAAACATTTGAATTATCATATTTTGGCAGTTTAGTGCCACAAATTACAATTTGAAATTCAAAATTTAAAACATCATTCGAAAATTAACACATTTTGAAAGTGTACCAACTTCCGGGAGCCATAACTTTTGATCTGGGACTACGTTTTTTGAACCGTTTGAACTGTTGGAAAGGTTTCAGAGTCAAGAACGTGCTTGAAATCTACTATGTTGATTTCAGAAAGTTTTTGGGCCTTTTTAGGGTTGTTTAGTGCCTCAAACCTGATCTAAAAGGTTTTCAGGTGCATTTCTAGGAGACTGAAACTGCAATATCTTTCAAACTAGGAATGCTCTCAGCCTAATTCTTTCACCAATCTTATTTTTCCATTCTGAATCCTTCCATATATTTTTTTGTCCCCAAACACCTTCAAATTCCAATACCTGCTAAAAATAGCAGTTGACCAGAAAAAATAGAAATGCAAAATTGAAAGTGTGGATTTACATTATGACAAAAAGGGTATCCAGAAATGCAAAGACATCTACAAAAGGCTAACCAAAGGAAACATAAATGGAATGCATATTTTTGGGTGATGCAATATTTCCCTTACACCACTGGATGCTCCTACATCAAACACCCAGGGTAATTTGAGAAGTGACCCCGTCACGTCTCAGATGGTTGAGGAGAACCCAAACGGTCAACCTCTGCCTTAGACAGCCAAGATGATTCTTCCAGAGGCCTTCCTCTCCACTTCACCAGATATTCTTCATATTGCCTATTTCTGGTACTCCTTCCCACACAGCTATCGAGGATTGCTCCAATCTCCTCCTTCTCTAAAGTAGATGCTGGAATGCCACACTGTTCCATTGATGGTACTCCCTCTGCGCCACCTTCATAATACTCTTTCAAATCTAAAATGTTGAAGACAAGGGAAATGTTGACTCCATCCGGCAACTCTACCTCATATGCATTCCCTAAATCATGCCTCTTCAAAATTTTACAAGGACTGAACTTCTTCATCTTCAATTTGTTATAGGTTCCCACTGGAAACCTTTCTTTCCTTAAGTGGACCATCACTTCATCACCTACCTAAAACTCCTTATTCCTCTTCTTCTAATCTTCCTTAGCCTTATACTGCATATTCATCTTATTAATATGTTCTCTTACCTCTTCATGTACATTCTTGATGTGCTCTGCAAAGTCTTCAGCTTCGACACTAGTCTTCTTCTCTTGGTCCATCTTCCTCAATTATGGAGTAGTTTTGGGACTACCTCCATACACAATTTGGAATGGTGATCTTCTCGTACTCCTATTGACAGAATTGTTGTAAGAAAATTCTACCTGGGGTAAGATCAGGTCCCATCCCTTGGGTTTATCTCCTACCAAACATCTTAGTAGGTTACCCAGACTTTTTTTCACAACCTCAATATGCTCATCAGTCTATGGATGGTGTGCAGAACTGAACTTCAACTTTTTCTTCAACTTTTTCCATAAGGTCCTCCAAAAGTATCCCACAAACTTGGTATCATGATCTAAGACTATACTCTTTGGTAGACCATGTAGCCTCACCACCTTTCTAAAGAACAAGTCAACGATGTGGACTACATCATGGGTCTTCTAACATGGAATGAAATGCACCATCTTTGAAAATCTATCAACTACCACAAACACTGAATTGTTCCCTCTCTGCGTCCTTGGAAAACCAAGAACAAAGTCCATACTTGTATCTTCCCAAGGCCTCTCTGGTACAGGTAAGGGCTGATACAACCCTGTATTCTGGCTCACTCCCTTAGCCATCTGACACACCCTGCAACTCTGCACAAACTTCTTCACATCCTGTGACAATTGAGGCCAATAATAATGCTCATTGATAATGGCAATAGTCTTATCCCAACCAAAAAGTCCTACCATTCCTCCATTGTTCTTCTCTTTTATCAGGTTCTCCCTCATGGAACTCCTCGGGATACACAATTGACTTCCCTTAAACAACATGCCATCCTAGATTATGAAATTCAGCCACCTTGTCCTGTCAACTATAACAGGCTCCTTGCAAGCTTTCCAAGCCTCTGCAAAATCAAGATCCTCAAGGTACAATGTCTTGAGTTCATTGAACCCAACCACTTCAATTTGCATCTCATTCAACAATTTTTTCCTTCTACTTAAGGTATTTGCAACCCTATTCGACCTCCCACTCCTATGTTTTAAAACAAAGGTATAGCTCTGTAAAAATTCTACCCATTTCATACACCTTTGATTTAATTTTCCCTGACTATTCAGGTACTGTAATGCTTGATGATCAGTAAACAAAACAAACTCCTTCAGCAACAAATAATGTCTCCATTTCTTTAATGCTTGAACTATTGCATAAAATTCTTGATCATATACATAGTACTTTCTCTTTGCATCATTTAACTTTTCACTAAAGTAGGAAATGGTCTTACCTTCTTGGCTCAACACTGCTCCAATGTCACAACCATTGGCGTCACAATCCACCTGAAACACCTTATTGAAATCTGAAAGGGCTAAAACTGGTTGTTCTGTCACTTTCTGCTTCAACAGATCAAAACTCTTTATTGCTCTAGTGCTCCACTTGAACTCATTTCTATCCCCTCTCATTGTTTTAGTCAGGGGTGAACAAATACTAGTGAAGTTTCTAATGAATTTTCTATAAAAACTGGCCAAACCATGGAAAGATCTCACCTCAGTAATAGTTCTTGGGGTAGGCCATTCCATAATAGCCTTCACCTTCTCTGGGTCCATCTTGAGACCTTCTACCAAGACAAAAAACCACAAGTACACTAACTCCTTCACAAAACTACACTTCTTCAGATTAATCAACAATTTCTCTTCTCTCAACTTTTCAAAGACTCTACAAATATGCATCAAATGCTCACCTAGGGACTTACTGAATATCAAAATATCATCTAAGTACACAATAATAAAATTCCCCATAAACTCTTTCAATACCTCATTCATGAGCCGCATGAATGTGCTGAGTGCATTGGTTAGCCCAAAAGGCATGACCAACCACTCGTACAGTCCCTCTTTGGTCTTGAAGGCGGTCTTCCATTCATCTCCCTCCTGAATCTGAATATGGTGATATCCGCTCTTCAGGTCAATCTTTGTGAAGTATTGTGTTTCACTCAAATAGTCCATCAAGTCATCCATCCTTGGTAGGGGAAATCTATATTTGATTGTTATCTTGTTTATGGCTTAGGAGTCTGTGCACATTCTCCACTCCCCATCCTTCTTCAGTGCTAGTACTACAGGTACTGCACATGGACTCAGACTCTCTCGAATCAAACCCTTTCTCAACAACTCCTGAACTTGTCTGTTCAACTCCTCCTTTTCTGCAGGAGTCATTCTATGAGTTGTCTTATTTGGAAAACTAGCTCCAGGGATCAAGACAATTTGATGACTAATCTTCCTCACTGGTGGTAAACCCTCAGGTACATTATCAGAAACAATCTCCTGAAACTCACCCAATAACCCATAAACTTCTACTGGCACATTCTCACTATCCTCTTTATCCCTTCTAGGAATCAATGCATAACACATACGCTCATGCTTCATGCTATCTAAAAATTTCCTTCCATCAACATAAAAAACCCTAGCACTACTGCATACCTTTTCTTTAGCCTCCTTCAGGGGTTTCAGCTTATGGTGGACTTCATCCTTTGTCAAGGAATAAGTGTTTGCATAGCCATCATGTATAGCTCGCCTGTCGAACTGCCATGGCCTCCCCAACAACATGTGACATGCATCCATGGGGATGATATCATAGAGTACCTTATCACAATAGCTCCCAATTTTGAACTTCACCGGGCACTATTCATTGACCAGAACTTTGTGATCTTTTTGCAACCAGGCAATCCGATACGAATGTGGATGCCTTTCCCTCTTCAGCTTTAGTTTTTCAACCATCTCTTCTGACACCAAATTATTGATGCTCCCACTGTCAATAATGACATCATAGTATTTTCCTTCACATTTGCACCTTATGTGAAATAGATTCTTCCTCTATTCTGGCTCCTTCTCTTCAGTCACTAGGGCTCTTCTCACCACTAGGGCTTCTCCCCTTTCAACATCATCTGCATGTGGAACCTGAGACACATAAATTTACACACAAAACCAAAGAATAATTTTATTATTTAGAAAATTTACTTCTTACATGTAGAGGATCACAAATCCTCAAGCTCTACAATACATGCAAGCTACAGAAAATTACAGTCACTACAGAATCCCCTTTCGCAGCATGAGAACTCTTTTTCCCCAAAAAGCTACAAAAATATGAAAATCCCCCCCATAAATAGCTCATTTTCCATTTTGGAGCCAAAAAACATTTTAATTATCATATTTTAGTGGTTTGGTGCCACAAATTACAATTTGAAATTCAAAATTTTAAAAATCATTCAAAAAGTAGCACATTTTGAAAGTGTACCAACTTCCAAGAGCCATAACTTTTAATCCGGGACTCCGTTTTTCAAACTGTTTGAACCATCAAAAAGGTCTCAGAGTCAAGAACATGCTCAAAATTTTCTATGCCAAATTTGGCAAGTTTTTGGATTTTTTCAAGGCCATTTAATGCCTCAAACCTAATCTAGAAGGTTTTCAGGTGCATTTCTAGGAGACTAAAACTGCAATATCTTTCAAACTGGGAATGTTCTCAGCCTGATTATTTCACCAATCTTCTTATTTTTCTGTTCTGAATCCTCCCATATAATTTTTTTCCCCAGACACCTTCAAATTCCAATACCTACTAAAAATAGCAATTGACCAAAAAAAGCAGAAAATCAAAACTGAAAGTGGGGATTTACATTATGACGAAAAGGGCACCCAGAAATGCAAAGACATCTACAAAAGGCTAACCAAAGGAAACATAAATGGAATTCATATTTTTGGGTGATGCAAGATTACCCTTACACCACTGGATACTCCTGCATCACAACTGCTCCTCTTCGGGAAGTCCTGACATTCATGTCGAGAATGACTCGTATTCTGGTAAAAGATCATCAATTGATGGAACCTGAATGTTCGTGTCTTCATCTAGTATCATTGGAGGCTCGTACAACTTTAGATTCTCAACATTCACAACCAAATAGATATGCATGTATGGAGGAAGATTAAGGCAGAAGGAATTGGTACCGATCTTTTCTAGAATCTTGAAAGGACCATATCTGATTGGCTTGAGTTTCCTTCCTTCACCATGCATCCTTTCCTTACTAATATGTAACCAAACTCGGTCTCCAGCCTCAAAATGGTGATCACTACAATACTTATCATGGCGAGCCTTGTATTTTTCTTAGCTCTGCTCCAACTGTGCTTCCATTGCCTAATGAATTACTTGGACTTTCTGGATGAACTTAAAAGCCCTCTCTACATCATGACATCCATCTTCAACATCATCTTTCTCAAAAGAAAAATCCATCGATGTCTTAGGCACATAACTGAAGCAAGTCTCAAAAGGAGACCTCTTTGTAGAAGAGTGTGCCACATGGTTGTAAGCATGTTGCACATAATGAAGACTCTCATCCCATAGCTTGGGATGTTTGCTACAATAACCTCTGAGTAGATGCACAACTATCTTGTTTACTACCTTTGTTTTTCCATCAATCTACAAATGGAAGGTTGTACTCTTCTTTAGTCTAGTGTCGATGAGTCCCCACAAAGCTGACCAAAATTCCCATAGGAATCGAGAATCTTGATCTGATACAATAGAAGTAGGTAACCCAAAATGAACCCATACAAATTGGAAGTACATCTGAGCTGTCAGTTCAGTAGTGACATGTTTCTTACAAGGCATTAAAATACACATTTTGTTGAACCGATCAACTACTACATATAGATAATCATGTCCCTTCCTAGACATAGGTAACCCCCCGAAAAAATCCATTGACACACTTTCCCATGGATGGGATGGTACAGGTAGAGGCGTGTACAACCACAATTTCCTATTACTAGGTTTACTAGTTGCACACATGACACAACCTCTAATATACTTGGATATAGTTTCCTGCATACAAGGCCAGTAACAATATTTTTGCAGCTGAGTGATTGTCTTGCTTACCCCAAAATGTCCTACAATCAATGAGGTGTGTGCTTCTCTAATAACCTATGCTTGTTCATCCCTTGGAACACATAGATTTCCCAAGTGATATAATAGTTTATCCTACACATAATAATCTTTCTCTTCTACATGTTTACCTTGGATCAAAGCTGCATAGATATCCTTAAAGTTCTCATCATTAGCATATTGTTCCTGAAAACTTTCATGAACCATAGAACTATTTTGAAGGATTATCAAAGCATTCAAAATAGGAGAGCTAGAGAGCATTTTTGCTACTTTATTATGGGTACCTTTCTTATACTTAATTACCAAGTGAAATTGTTGCAAAAAACCCCATCCACCGAAAGTTCCTACTTTGTTGCAGTTTAGACTATGAGTGTAAATACTAAAGTGGCTAGTGATCAGTGTGGATTACAATTTCTTTCCCCATTATGTAATGTTTCATTTTTTTAACACTCTGAAATAAAGCATAAAGTTCCTTATCATAAGTGGGATAGTTACTTACTAATCCTAAAAAAGTTTCAGAGTGGTAGCAGACTGGTTTACCACCTTGCATGAGAACTACTCCCATAGAAAATCCACTCGCATCTGTCTCGATATCAAATGGTTGATGTAGATCTGGTAAGGCCAGAACTGGTGTGGTGCTCAACTTTTCCTTCATAGTTTTGAAATCCTTCTACTATGGACCTCCCACTAAAATTTTTCCCTCATACTAGTTAATGTGTGCAATGGTGATGCAATGTAAGAGAAGTTCACAATGAACTTCCTCCAATACTTAACTGCACCTAGGAAACTTCTGACTTCTGTGATAGTACTTGGCTTAGGCTAGTTTACAATAGCTTTGACCTTCACAGGGTCTACTTTCAATTGACCACTTCCTACAACATAGCCTAAGTACACTAAGGATGTCTTAGCGAATTCGCATTTAGACATCTTTACATAATTTTTTTCTTTTCTCAATACATCAATTTTTTTTTTTACATGATCTTCCCAAGTTTGACTAAATATAAGAATATCATCTAGACAGACTATGGAAAAATTATCAATGAAAGGACAAAAGACATAATTCATGACACGCATGAAAGTAGTTGGTGCATTACAAATCCCTAAGGGAATAACCAACCACTTGAACAGACCTTGTTTTGTCTTAAAGGTAGTTTTCCAAATGTCATTTGCAGCAATTCTTATCTAATGATAACCACTTCACAAATATAGCTTAGTGAAATAAACTTCATGCTTTAACTAATCAAGTAAATCATTAATTCTAGGAAGAGGATACATGTTCTTTACCGTTATTTTGTTCAGGGAACGATAGTCGATGCACATTCTCCAAGTTCCATCTTTCTTTGGAACCAACACAATCAGAGAACCACAAGGAGATGTACTAGGACAGATGACTCCTTTCTCCACCAACTCTTGAACCTACTTTTTGATTTCCTCATTCTGCATAATAGATAAATGGTACATGTTGATGTTAGGAAATGGCACATCTTGTTGTAATTGGATTTCATGTTGTATCTCTCTCTTGGGTAGCAACCCCTTTAGTTCCTAAAAAAATTCATCATAAGTAGAAACAATTTTGACCATTTCAACCTTATGTTTTGGGTCACACCCCTTGAATGCCTCAGATTTATCTTCTTATTTGTCTTTTACAAGCATTAACACAAATTTCTTACTAGAGTTGACCAACCTTTTCATTTGACCGGCATTAACTAGTGTAAGATTAGTCTTCACATTATGTGTGTAAGGAAAGCTTAGGTGCAAAACAAACTCTCCTAATGCCAAAACCTCAAGGAAGAATGCAGAGGTGACTTTAAATTTTCAATTACAGTTCAATTAAGATACTCATAGAAAAAGTAACAGAAAAGAGAAATGAAGACATACACAATTGGACACCAGATTTACGTGGGAAAACCCTTACGGGAGAAAAACCCACCACACCAAGAAAAGCCTCTTTGTATTACAGTAACCAAAAATTACATACATAGATCGACTTCACTTTCTGATGTCAATTTTTATAGCAACATAATTTTCTGCTCAACCTTATATAGAAATTCTCTCTGAAACATCCAATGAACTTACACAGATCAATCCATATTCAATCAAACAACACTGTCACTCACCAAAATGTTCACCATTGTCGACCATTGCCAAGCATAGTCATATTTCCTCACAATCTGTTCATCTTCCACACAGGAACAATCACAACATTCCAACTATCAACAGTTCACATTTTGCTTCTCTCATTGGCTCAGAACACACCATGTATGATAGTCGTTCAGTCAAAGTGTTCAACTATATCGCATGTCAGTGAGACACTAGACCATGTCTCCCCAATGCCAAAATGCCCGATCACAGAACCATTGGTTTGATCATTGCTATCGGCAACACCCTAAGAAGTCATATCGAATTCACTAGCCTGTCGGCGAGACCACATCCATCAGCAAGAGTTCTTACCGACTGTAAACCTGACCAAGTATCATCTGTTAGAGTTACACCGATGTCATCGACAGTTCATGTCACCCTGACCAGTCTATCGGCAAGAGAAACACCATCAGCAAGAGGTTACACTGAAGTTCATCACATGGAGATCCATCGGCAGTTCATAAACAAATCTGTCGACAAGAATAGCACTCTCAGCAAGAGTTCATACTGACTGCAAACCTATCAGTCAAGAGTCTCCCCGATGATCACTAAGAGCCAACCCATCGGAGAGACTAGCGCTATTGGAATGAGTCACTCTGAAGGTTCATACCATCTCCCTGATGACATCCATCGCCAAGGTGTAAAACCTCGGCGAGACATTTTATGTCGGAATGAGTCATTCTAAATGTTCATGCCTCTCCCCGATGCCACTTGTCACCAAGAGTCTCCCCGATAACCAACTGGAACCAATCCATTGGCAAGAGATCTTCCATGACAAAATGAGATTGGAAACTCACAGCAATGGCCATGTCTTGCCGATGACTCCCATTGGCAAGATAGAACCAAAGTCTCAACAACTTTTAATCTTTGAACACAACTGCTAGTTGGTAAGACTTCTAGAGGGTCTCACCAATTTTTCTCTTTCAGGAGTTTCATGTTAGTAAGCTTGAGGCACATTTTCCAACAATCTCCCACTTGACGAAGATCTTACTGACACCTCCAGAGCACAATAAAACTATTGAAATTCATGAGCACTAAGGCCCATCAAACTGGAACACCACCTAAACTTGTCTGTGCTCACTGGCTTCGTCAATGCATCTGCAACATTTTCCAAAGTATCCACTTTTTCTAAAGAGACCTTTCCATCCTCCACCATATCTCGTACAAAATGATACTGCAGATCAATATGTTTTGTCCTAGCATGGAAAGTAGGATTTTTCACCAAACAAATAGCACTCTGACTATCACAGTAAATTGTAATTATCCCTGCATCAAACCCAATGTTAGAACACAAACGTTTTAACCAGATTGCTTCTTTACAGGCATGTGTTGCTGCCATGTATTATGCCTCTGTAGTGGACAAAGCGACTACAGCCTATGGCTTACTCATCCAACTAACTGCACCACAATTCATCATGAAAATATATCCACCAGTGGATCTTCTGTTGTCAATGTCCCCTGCCCAATCAAAATCCACATAGCCTCGAATGCTGAGAGTCCTCTATGATTCAACCAAATTCCCATGGTAACACAAAGCTTATTATGAAGTGCCCTTCAGATATCTAAACACTCTTTTCACAACATCCCAATGTGTCCTTCCGTGATTTTCCATAAAATGACTAAGTACTCCCACTACTTGGGAAATGTGGTCTTGTACAGACCATTGCATACATTAAACTGCCAACTGCACTAGCATAAGGCACTCTGGTCATGTCCTCTATCTCGGTGTAGGAGATTTTGGGCCGATCTTCAACAGATAGCTTCATTTCCCTGCAAAACTGGAACAACTAGCTGCTTGCAATCAGTCATACAAAATCTCTCCAGAACAGTATTAATATACTTACTCTGACTAAGCCAATTTTTTCTACTCTTCCTATCCCTGGTTATTTCCATTCCCAGAATATACCTGGCTTGCACCAAGATCTTTCATTTCGAACTTTGTAGACAACTAAGATTTTAGATCAGAAATCATTAACTTACTATTGCCTATGAACAACATATCATCAACATAGAGGCAATAATAAGAACATGATCATTTTAGCTTTGTAGCATACCACGGTGATCATATTCGATCTTACAAATCAATGATAAAACAAAAGTGTCAAACTTCTAGTACCACATTCTAGGAGATTGTTTTAATCCATACAAAGATTTTTCAACTTGCAAACCATATTTTCTTTACCTTTCTCCACAAAGTGCTCGGGCTGGGACATATAAATTTCTTCTTCAAGGTCACCATGAAGAAATGATGTCTTCACATCCATCTGTTCAATCTCTAAGTCATACGTTGCTGCAAGTGACAAAAGAAATCTAATAGACGTCGCCTAGCTACAGGAAAAAAATTTCTCCATAATCAATTCCCTCTACCTGGGAATACCCCTTCACAACCAATCTCACCTTATATTTTTCCACACTACCATCCAAACCTATTTTCTTTTTAAATACCCATATGCAACCAACAACTTTTTTGCCTTCAGGCAAGGGCACCAAACTCCAAGTATCATTCTTTTCTAATGATGCCATTTCTTCATTCATGGCTTCCAACCAAGAGTTTGAATTAGGCATTCTAATTGCCTCTTTCATAGTCCTAGGCTCATCAGTGCTAGAAATTAAAGCATAGGCACAAGTAGAATCTAACATAGAAAACCCATACCTATCAGGTTGCTTTCTTTCATGTGTTGACCTCATCACAGGCTGAGGCTGAAGGTTGTTCTTCTTCTTGAACTCTCAGAACTGCTTGAGCTCTCCTGGTTTCAAGTACATTTTGAATTTTGAATTCCTCTTTATCTAGTGTCGGAGGAATTTCAACTACATCCTTTTTGTTTTTGATTTTGTCTCTGACTATAGATCCAAGGTAGAAGGCTTCAGCTCATGAAAATAACACTTTTGTTGTATAGAACCTTCTCCGTATCAGGATTCCAAAGCTTGTATCCTTTTATGCGACACTATAGCCAATAAAAATACATTTAACAGCCTTGTTTTCCAATTTAGACCTTTTTCATTCGACACATATGCATATGCCTCATAGCCAAAGACACGAATGTGTCTCAGAGAGGGCTTCTTTCCAAACCATGCTTCCAAAGGTGTTTTCTCAACAAGAGCGGAATTAGGAGAACGGTTTATTAAGTAACATGTTGTTGCAACTACCTCAGCCCAAAACTTCTCCTCCAAGCCAGCGCTACTTAGCATACTTCGTGCTCTTTCCATTACTGTCTTGTTGAACCTTTCAACAACTCCATTTTTTTGTGGAGTGTAGGGTGTACTTTTATGTCTTTTAATTCCATGATCTTTACAGTACCTTTTGAACTCATCAGAACAAAACTCACCACCATTGTCAGTCCTTAAACATTTTATTTTTCTTCCAGTCTAATTTTCCACAAGGTTTTTAAATTCCTTAAAATGACTGAACACTTCTACTTTACTTTTCAAAAAATAAACAAATGCCCTTCTTGAATAATCATCAATGAATGATACATAAAATCTTGATTTAGACAAAGAAGGAACATTTACTTGACCAAAAACATCAAAATGTATGTAATCAAAATTTGAATTCAAGGTTACAGTCATCAAACCCTTCAACCAGGTTTTTATTCATCAAGGTTTTTAAACCTTTTTTCTCTAATGTGGCCAAGCCTATGATGCCAGAGCATAGTCTTTTCTGTTGGAAGTTTCACTTCCATAAAGTTTTCACTATCAGGAACTTTTTCCTCCTTTTCTCCATCAGTAGCCTTCTATGACTTTACAGAGACACTATTGCATTGCACAGCATGTGCATCCAACTTATAGAAGGTACCAATATGAGCACCCCTAGCTAGCACCATTGAGCCTCTAGTCATCTTATAGCCATTTCTAGAGAATGTGACTTGCACTCCAATATCGTTCAGCTTACTAATAGAAAGTAAATTTTGAGCCAGACCTGGTATATGCATTACATCATTGATTCCCTTCACTCTTCCATTAGGGAACTGAATTCTGACTCTTCCACGACCAACTATTTCTAGAGATGAATCGCTTGCCAAATACACCCTTCCATCATCGTATTTTTCATACTTAGTGAGCCAGTCTCTATGAGATGTGATGTGGAAAGATGCTCCAGAATCAATCAGCCAGACATCATATGATGCTCGAGTTGCCAAGGCTGCAATGAAAGTGTTTGCATCACTCTGAGAAGAATCATTATCAGAAGAATACTTCTTCTTCTTTTTCTCCTCTTTACAATCATTTCAGACATGACCAGGCTGCCCACAATTCTAGCACTTCACCTTGGATTTCTTACCAGGAGACTTTGATCTCCCTTCTGATTTTGATTTGAACTTCTTGTCCTTCTTCTTGCCTTTCTCTTTCGATCTCCCTCGAACAGCAAGAGCCTCCTTTGCCATCTCAGAAGATTTTCTTCTCATCTCTTCTGATAACAAAGAAGAAACAATATCTTCCATCTTAAAAGAGGAAGTAGTACTCCCAATAGCCATCACCAAGTGATCCCAAGAATCTGGCAAAGAACATAATAATAGCATACAATGATCAGCAACAGATGCTCCTTCCTGCATTTTCAAAGAGTACAACTTCCTCAAGAACAACTTATTCACCAAGGACTTGCCCTGATAAATAGCTCCCAGTATTTTTCACAAAGAGGATGTCATCTTTTCTTTATGAACATTTAGAAAAACAAAGTCTGCTAAATAGAGCCTTATCAGCCCCTTTGATTTTTGATCTACAGGGTCCCAATCCTCTTGCTTCATGTCTATAGGCTTTGTTTCAGACACAGCAAGCCAAAGATCATAGTCAACCAACAGATCTTCTATTTTAAGTTTCCACAACTCAAAATTGTTTCCATTGAATTTCTCAATTTCAATCTTTCCTGATGTGCTTGCCATCTTAATCTGTAATTCAAATTACCAGACTTCTACAAGACTCCCACTGAATAGAATTGACACAAAAAACCCAACGTACTTACAAGGATAACACAACTGGCCAGGCTTTGATACCACTTGTAAGGAAAGATTAGGTGTGGAACAAACTCTCCTAACGCCAAAACCTTAGGGAAGAATGCAGAGGTGACTTTAAATTTTCAATTACAGTTCAATTAAGATACTCATAGAAAAAGTAACAGAAAAGATAAATGAAGACATACACAATTGGACACCAGATTTACATGGGAAAACCCTTACGGGAGAAAAACCCACCACAATAAGAAAAGCCTCTTTGTATTACAGTAACCAAAAATTACATACAAAGATGGACTTCACTTTCTGATGTCAATTTTTACAGCAACATAATTTTCTGATCAACCTTGTACAGAAATGCTCTCTGAAACATCCAATGAACTTACACAGATCAATTCGTATTCAATCAAACAACACTGTCACTCACCAAACTGTTCACCATTGTCGACCATTGCCAAGCATAGTCATTTTTCCTCACAATTTGTTCATCTTCCACACAAGAACAGTCACAATAGTCCAACTGCCAATGGTTCACATTCCGCTTCTCTCATTGGCTCAAAACACACCACGTATGACAGTCGTTCAGTCAAAGCATTCAACTGTATTGCATGTCGGTGAGACACTAGACCGTGTCTCCTCAATGCCAAAATGCCCGATCACAGAACCATCGGCATGATCATCGCTATCGGCAACACCCTAAGAAGTCATATCGAATTCACCAGCCAATCGACGAGACCACATCCATCAGCAAGAGTTCTTATCGAATGCACACATGACCAAGTACCATCGGCTAGAGTTACACTGATGTCATCGACAGTTCATGTCACCCCAACCAGTCTATCGGCAAGAGAAACACCGTCAGAAAGAGGTTACACCAAAGTTCATTACGTGGAGATCCATCGACAGTTCTTAAGCAAATCCATTGGCAAGAGTAGCACTCTCGACAAGAGTTCATACCAACTGCAAACCTGTCAGCCAAGAGTCTCCCCAATGATCACCAAGAGCCAACCCATCGGCGAGACTAGCGCTATCAAAATGAGTCACTTTGAAGGTTCATACCGTCTCTCCAATGACATCCGTCACCAATGTGTAAAACCTTAGCTAGACATTCTCTGTTGGAATGAGTCATTCTAAATGTTCATGCCTCTCCCCGATGCCACTTGTCGCCAAGAGTCTCCCCGATAACCAACTTGAACCAATCCATCGCTAAGAGATCTACCACGATAGAATGAGATGGGAAACTCACAGCGATGGCCATGTCTTGCCGATGACTCCCGTCGACAAGACAAAACCAAAGTCTTGGCGACTTTTAATCTTTGAACATAGCTGCTAGTCGGTAAGACTTCCAGGGGGTCTCACCGATTTTTCTCTTTCAGGAGTTTCATGTCAGTAAGCTTGAGGCACATTTTCCAACAATGTGCATGTACAATGTACTCTATCCCGTCTCTTTAAAAATATGATACTTGTTCTCCCCCTATAAAATATTTCTTTTTTTCATACAGATAAGGACTCCCTAACACAAGCCCACAAATATCCAAAGGAACTACATCTATCTCTGCCTCATCAACAAAGTTTGCAGTGATAGAAAATCTCAATTTACATTGTTTTGTTACCTATAGTTGAGCAACATTGCAAACCCATCCAAGTGGATATGGCTTAGGATGAGGTGTTGTAGCCAGATTAAGCTTCTTTACTACTTCTTCAGATATTAAGTTGACTTGGGAACCTGTATCAAATAGTGTATCAACCTTAGTATGCTTTGTTACAACCCAAATGTGAAACAATTCATTTATTTTCTTATCAACCTTAGGAGAAGATTCTTTACTTTTACTTGCACTTGCATTGGAAAAAATTGTATTAGAAGAAAGATATATACCTTTCCCTTTACCTTGGATCCCGACAACAACAATCTTTGTCTCATCTCTAGAGTCAGGTCCAAGATCCTGTTGAATCACTGCAACAGTCTTTTGCTTGCCTTTATTGCCTCCATATATTTTTGGCCTTAGTTATGGATACAGCTTCTAGCACTTTGAATCATCATGCCCCTCTTTCTTGCAATGGGAGCGTGTGGGTTTATCACCCTCTTTCCTAATTGTAGTTGTCTTCTTCCCTTTGCCTTTATCTTTGTCCCTGTCTTTACCCTTAGGCTTAGATGGCTTCTTATTAGACTTATCAATGAAGGAACCCTTACCTTGTGACTCTAAGTGTGTGGATTGGACACAAATTTCATCCAAATTATTGGGATTCAAAACCAAAATGGAATTCCTTAGGTAAGAGTGAAGACCACCTATGTACTTCAGTAATGTATCCTGGGTGTACAATGGAATATTCAATGTAATAGCCCGTTTATGGAACTCATGGGTGTAATCTTGAACAGACTAACCTTTCCCTTGCCTAAAATTTTTCCATTTCATCATTAACAATTGCATATGGCCTAAGGGATAGAATTTATTTTTAAGAGCATTAAAAAATTTTTCCCAAGTTAAATTGACTCTATCATGCTTTGAACTTTCTACCCGAGTCCTACTCTCCCACCAGGTGAGAGCTGAACCTCCCAACAAAAGAGTAGATAACTAGATCCTATTAGCATCATCTAAGAGATTTTGGACTATACAATAGACTTCAACTTGTTGAATCCAGTAATCTAATTTTTCAGCATTCAATTCCCCAAAATACTTTGGTAAGTCAAATTTTACATCTAATTTGATTCTAGGCTTATGTGTGCCCTTGAAAGGATTAGAAGACATAGAATGAGTAGAAGAAGGAGAAGATGGGGAAGAAGGAGAAGAAGGATTTGGGGGAATTTTCGGAGGCTCACGATCACCTCCTAATATTTTCCCTTTGTCCTCACGAGCTTCATGTCTCTGCATCTATTCTTTCCTCTCCTAGAATAAAATTTCTACCATGGCCTTCATGTCAAGAAAAGCCTTCTGGAAACTCTTCTCATCAAGCTCTGAACTTTTTCCACCACCTATTTCTTCCATCTATGATGGTGGATCAACTCTTCATCTTCCGATCTCAGGATTATATTCTTCAAGCTTTCCTTCACCTCACTGAATCCTAGATCTTGTTAGCATTCACTTCTACAATACTAGTCACACAAAGCTTTGATACCAAACTTGATATGATTAAGGATCTAGGATGATTTCTTACAGAATGCTTGACGTTTTATAACAGTTAACTCAAAGCTCAAATGAACGAATTAACATAACATAAGTGATTAAACAAACTTAGCATTATAAATATGATGAATGAAAGAAAGAGAGAAATGATACAGAAGATCAAATGCAAATCATTAACGGAGTTCGCCAAATGGCTACATCTCTGGGTCCCTCTCCAATAGAGTGACCAATCTGATTAAGCTCCAAAATCAGAATTACAATTGCTATAATGTCATCTCCTTCTAACACAGCAGCGTGACAATGCTCCATTGCTCAGAAACGACTCCACCATCTCTTGGACATTCTCTCCTTCACATCACCTAATAAGCTTCTAAGAGCCTGCACTCCTTTTATACTTAAAATAAGCCTAATAAGGCTTAACCATCAAAATAAATGTCTAAACCCCCTTAAAAATTCGTACAATGACTCATTTTTTCCTTTGGTGGCCCTTGGTGTAAGTGGTTGGAGTGGTTTTTAACCAAAAGGGCCTATTTTCTAAGGCCTCGGGCTAAGTCATACAAGAAAACATAGTGAGATCACTATATATTCACAAGCCACATGGTGGCATGGCAATCACTAAAACCTTTTAGGGGGTGGGATGGCCGCAGCCCAAACTCTGCCTGGCTCATTCTTTAAAAGCAACTCCAAACTAGTTAGAAAACAAAATAAACCCACCACCCATATGGGTTAAGGGCTTGTTGCATGGCGCAATGGCTGGTAGGGGTTTCGGATCTCGACCGGTTATGGGGTCGAATCCCCTTAAATTTTGTTGAATTGTGCAAAAAAAAAGACGATCACCGATAGAAGAAGGGTGCCACATGGCATTACGTGATTCACTCAACCAATCCAGTCATCACCATGTTATCAAAGACACATCATCAAACTTGCCACACATGCACGCCACGACACCTGTACAGATTGTACGACCAGCTACCATGTGTTAGCTATTGATTGTTCCACCTCAACGTTCATACCATACAGCCTACTGAGTCACCATGTTGATGTCATTAGTTGTACCACCTGGTCCACCCTAGTCAACTACAACTTTGACTTGTGATATCTCGAACGTACGAACTCAGAATTCGATGAAACAAACATTGTTGGGTTCGTGTCATCAAGCTCTTTGATTTGACACTATTTTTGATGAATTATGAGATGAATATTTTTTTGCTTTTCTGATGGCCTCAGGTACCAATTTGATCAAAGTTTGACCGGCCATAACTTGAGCATATGGGCTCCTTTAGACTTAATTCAAGTTGCGTTGGAATCAAGTTTCTAAGCTCTTTCTAATGGTGTTAAATTTTGGAGCATTGGGGACACTTCAATTTTCAATAAAAATATCCCCTGGATCATCCAAACAAGAGTGAAGGATTGAAGAAGCCTCCAACAAGAGTGAAGGACGAAGAAGCCTCCAACCAAGAAGAAATTCTCCCAAAAGATAGGAACAAAGGATGAACATGAAAAACACCACTGAAGCATGAAGAAGCTACAAACATTGTCATAGAATGACTGGGTATGTGCAGGATCATCATGGAAAAAATAGGACCTTAAGTGGCAAAAAATTCAGAAAAATCAGTGTTAGGCAACTTGACGTAAAAATTTGAATAAGTTATCCATATTATTTCAAAAATATGTAAGAATAGAATCTGTAGAAAACCTCGAATGTAGTTTTGGAACTACTAGGTTTTATTTAAAAAATAAATAACAAAATCCATTTTATGAAAAATTCTGAAATTTCAATGTAGTAGTACTTAAAATTTCTAGGGGAAAAATAAGAAAGAAGGTCTGCTTTGACCTGAATTCCTGTCCCATGTTAAAATAGATAGTTATTTTTATAATATTTTATATATAAAGTAGAGGACCATGGTCCAGATGTGATGTATATTTTTTGTAATTTTTTTTCAAGTAAATAATTAATTATGATTTTTATTACAAATTTTAAAAAAAATATAAAACTTCAGGCTGTCTCACTCACCTTGAACTTGGTCAAAACTTCATGAATTCTTTTGGCCTTTTTTAATCCCATAGTATGTAAAGCATAGAATGTGACATTATACGCTTGATCTAAAAATCTAATACCGCTTTGAAAGTTATAGATAAGCTTTTCAACTGTAACCCTTACTTCAACTGACTCTAGTCATAATTCCCAATAGAAAATAAATATAATTATTTATTAAATCTAAACGAAAGCTATAATTCTATAGTGGAAAAGCCGTGGAGAATATCCTCTAAAAACCCTTTTTGTTTCATCAATTTTGGGTAAAAAAAAGTTGTCAGCCACATACCCTACAAATACCCATAATATTGCCACTTTTTGGCCCATCATGATCTTGCACATACCCGACTGCTAAAACGCTGAAAGAAAAACCCTCTTTGAAACAAATGATGATTAGGATCATGGGTAACTAGTCATTGCATCCACCTAGTACATAGGAATAAATATTGTATACTTAACTCACCCCAACATGAAACCAAGGAAGCATTAGCACCAATAGTAGAAACCCCCCATAATGTTGACAAGGGAGAGGTATGACAAATACACTAAAACTGAATGCCTAAATGTAGTGCATGATAAAGAACTAAGAGCATCTAAATGTGGAGACATAAAAGTATAAGTAAATATAAAGGGTTCACTAACCAAGGAACACACGCATGAGAAAGGTATGAAGGAAAAACAAAGGCAAACATCAACCCCAATGGAATTTTATATCATAGTGCAAGTACAATAAGGCTCAAAGTGATGTGCAAGATCCCATAATAAAGGTGCAATACAGAGGCACTTTATCTCAATGCATTTACAAAATCATAATTGCTTACAATGGAAGCTCATAATTTCAAAAAAAGACACAAGACTGGAAATAAATGTAGAATAGCCAAAAAGAAGCCATCCCACACAAACGAGAAGTTTCCAGGAGCTAAGATATCCAAGTAATTCACCAGAATGTGAAAACAAAAAACAAAAAAATAAAATGTACCTAGTAAATTTTCTGATGAAACACTCTATAGATCTATATAGAGCACTAGAAGAGCTTTCCAATGCCTAGTCATTTTCAAAAAATGGAGATTGTATGCAAAAGATATGCCCCCGGAAGCACGAAAATGATGATCTAATTTTGACTAGAGAAAATGCAACATAATAGAAAAACAAGAAAAAAAATTACACCACTGGATCAGGCTTAGAACTAGCTTTCCGATGATTTTTTTTTTTCAAAAATTTGAGTACAT